>OVBI01000216.1:0-115352 GCA_900406495.1 Sisymbrium altissimum
GATATCTTTCCTTAAAGCGTTTGTCTCTTAAAATCGATTCTACAACGTATTTCTTGATCATGAAAAATTTAGAATGGTACTCTCAGGTCTGTGTATCTTATCACTGTCTTTATGTATCACTTGGCATTTTGAATCAGCGATTCTCAAGTAAAGCCTTTCGATGTTGTTTCAGGCTAATTACGTCTCTATTTTCAAAACCAAGTGGTGCATTGAAGCAGTCAAGCCTGGTTAAGGTATAGTTTGGACACATGGGTGATGGGTTTCTCTTTCTACACATTAGTATTTTGTTTCATAAGTACATACAAAAATTAGCATTTGAATAAATCTTCCGAGAGTTAGCATTTAATGCATTTATGTCAGAATTTGATATTCCAAGTTCTAAAGTCTGTTTTTTTTTTTTGTGTGTTGGCTTACTTATCTGTGTGAATTTTTCTGATGTCTGGTCTTTTCTCTTCTCAAAGATGGGAAGATGGGGTTTGCAACTCTCTGTCTCCTTTGGACTTGTCTTTTTTTTTCAGGTATGTCCTCTCTACTTGGTATTTTGATCTTGCTTCTAGCATTTGATTTTGATATCTACTTGCATTTGGTGTATCTTAAAACCATTGATTTCTCTAAGGGTTCTTTGCAATCACTTAAAAATGCAAACTCATACATGCATATATACACACATATTTATACATACATATATACATACATGCATACTAAAGCATGCAAACACATACATGCATATACACACACTCATTCATACATACATATATACTGAACCATGTAAACACACTCACGCACACACGCTTGCTCACTCGTATGCGTCATATTTGCTTCCATCCTTCATAGTTTACTTGTTTTCGTGATTGTTTGTTTGATTTTCTTGCTAAGTTTCTAGCTTCCTTCGTACTTGCTAACTTTCTTCCTTAACTTGCTTTCGTTGGTTATTTGCTAAAGCATGCAAACACATACATGCATATACACACACTCATTCATACATACATATATACTGAACCATGCAAACACACTCACGCACACACGCTTGCTCACTCGTATGCGTTCATATTTGCTTCCATCCTTCATAGTTTACTTGTTTTCGTGATTGTTTGTTAGATTTTCTTGCTAAGTTTCTAGCTTCCTTCGTACTTGCTAACTTTCTTCCTTAACTTGCTTTCGTTGGTTATTTGCTTTCGTAATTTTTTCTTCTTTATTTACTACGTTGATTCCAAGCTCTTCATTCTAACTTTTTTACTTGCTTTCTTCCTTATTTCTTCATTGATTGCTTGCTTAATTGCGTGTTTCCTTGATTCGGCTCTAATTTTGTTTTTTCTTAATTGCTTTCGTTGTTAGTATCTTCCTTGCTTACTTGGTTCCTTATATTCTTCTTCGATACCTAACTCGCTTCTTCCTTACTTACTTAACTTGTTTACCGAACTAACTGTCTAGCTCGATTTATCAATCTATTTTCCATGAAAACATCTAACTGCTGTAGATATTTCTAGGTACTGTTTGAAATAGTACAGATGCAGCTTCTATTAAAGCACGTAGTTTGCAACTCCCTATCTTCATTGGACGGTCTTTTTTTTTCTCAGGTATGTCCTCCTTTTCTGCTTGGTATTTTAGTTTTATTTCTAGCGTTTGATGTTGTGTCTATTTTCTTCTGCAATAACCTATTTCAAAGCCAAATCTGGCGTACCTCAAAACCATTTTCTCTATGGGTTCTTTGTAATCAAATAAAGAATGCAAACACATGCGTACATACATTCATACATACACATACACACGCATTTATACATACATAGATACATACATACACACGTATTCATACATACATACTTGCATACACACGCATTCATACATACATACATACTTGCATACTCGTAGACATTCATTATTTATATTTGCTTCCATACTTCATTGTTTTACTTGATTTCTTAATTCTTGTTTGGTTTTCTGGCTAACTTACTTCGTACTTCCTTTTCCTGCTTCTTTATTTACTTCCTTGATTGCTTTCTTGGTTCTAGCATTTTTATTTTTACTTGCTTTCTTGATTTGTTATTTACTTCTTTGGGTGCGGGCTTCCTTGATTCATGTTCAACTTTTTTTCCTCCTTAATAAATTCTTACTTGATGTTCTTCTCTGATTCTTTACTAGCTTATTTTCATCCTTGATTGCTTGCTTAGTTTTGTGCTTTTGTTCTTCTCTGATGCTTAGTTGGAATAAGTATGTAAGTTCTGTTCTTTTGTTCTTCCTCAATTGCTTTCGGTATTGGTACCTTCATTTCTTAGTTGGTTCCTTATACTCTTCTTTGATACAATGATACCTAACTAGCTTCTTGCTTACGTACTTAACTTACATACTTATTCCAACTTGTTTTACTTACTTCCTTTCCTTTACTTGCTTGCTTAATTTCTCACTAACGAACTGTCTAGCTGGATTGAACTAACATGAAAATATATATTTCCTTTAGATGGTCCTAGGTTAGTGTTTGAAAATAATACAGAATGAGCGTCTATCAAGGGAAAGTCTTTGTCAGTCGTCAATGTAGCTGCCACAACGGTTCCATTGAATCCAATTATAGAAGGATCAAGATCAATGGGTTATACAATGACATCTCGTTTGTATCTAAAATCTTTTCTTTGTTGGTTCTTATTGTTCAGGGTTTTAGATCTTGGTGTTTACCTGTAACCTGTTTCTGGATCAAGAGCCTCATGAATCCTCGAGTGCTATGAAACAAGTTCATTTTTTTTTTACCTATATTACTCTGTGACACATAAATTGCTTTCCATTGACTTTTTTGAGATGTCTAATGTCTTGTTTGTTGTTGGATGTCCTCATTGTGAAAATGTTTTACAGGACAAGCACACTTTACAAGTCTCCAACAAAGCAACTTGAGAGTGAAGAATTTTGTGTTGACTCCATCGCAAAGAATATAAGTATATAAGGTAGCACTTGATCACTTACCATTCATTAAAAAAAAAAAACTCTTTTCTATGTAGCGGTCTTATTTCCTCATAACTAATCATTTATCATTTGATTAGGAGTTCATGGCAAAGATAAGTGCACTAAAACCCAATACATCGTCTATCCTTTAGCATATAATGAGGTATTACCAATTTATCTTATCTTGAGTCAACATATAAACAGTAGGCCGAACCAAACAGGACAAATTTAAGATTCTGGAGATTACTTGAATTGTAAGAACATTTATTCTATTCATTGACGCCTTGGTTTTAAAATCATACAGTGAACTGTAGGCTTTTGATCTGTTCCCAAGTCGGATGCACATAATGTCGCACTTCTGAGACACCGTTGTGCTTGTTTCCAGTTCTGAAGTGGCTGAAAAACATTTACTCCTTCTCCCAGGTATGTGTCATTATTATTTTTCTTATGTTTAGTCTTTGAAAATTACATGGTCTTCTGTACTTCTGCAGAAGCTAAAATGTTCAGGAATTGAGAGTGATGGCTTAGACCTTTTCATTAGTTACCTTGATGCTATAATGACTGCTGTTTTTAAGGTGATTTATTTCTTTATATGAAGCATCCAACAAGTACATGCTCTACTTAAGGTGTATATATCCTCAAATCTGATCCTTTATAATGTGATTAATCTAAAAATTTTAGGTGAAAGCAGATTGAATGAAGATAGCGAGATATGAATTAACGTATTGGGCAGAAACTCGATCAATTCATTTCCGTTCACGATGGAAAAAAGGTACAATTTAATGCTTAATTAATCACCGAATGTTACTGATACGATCTAACTATAAAATTTCAATATGAACTTTTTTATTTATATTCAGGATTGTTTGCTCATCTACTTAACAATCACATGCTGCCTTTTCTGTTTGTCTTCTGTGATTCTTTTGGTTTATAATTGTGGAATCATCGGAATCCGACCAAACTTTATCAAAGTCAGTTCTTGATCATGAAAATTTTAGAATGGTACTCTCAGGTATGTGTATCTTATCACCGTCTTTATGTATAACTTGGCATTTTGAATAAGCGATGTTCAAGTAAAGCCTTTCGATGTTTCAGGCTAATTACGTCTCTGTTTTCAAAACTAAGTGGTGCATTGAAGCAGTCAAGCCTGGTTAAGGTATAGTTTGGACATGGCTGATGGGTTTCTCTTTCTACACATTAGTGTTTGGTTTCATAAATACATGGCAGCACCTATATCTGATAAGTGAATAAATGTTCCGAGAGTTAGCTTTTTTTTTTTGTTGGCTTACTCATCTATTTTGATTTTATCTGTGTGAATTTCTCTGATTTCTTGTCCTTTCTCTTCTCAAAGATGGGAAGGCGCGGTTTGCAACTCTCTGTCTCCTTTGGACTCATATTTTTTTCAGGTATGTCTTCTTTACTTGGTCTTTTGATCTTGCTTCTAGCATTTGATTGTGATCTCTACTTGCATTTGGCGTATCTCAAAACCATTGACTTCTCTAAGGGTTCTTTGCAATCACTTAAAGAATGCAAACTCATACTTGCATACATACATATATATATATATATATATATACATGCATACTGAAGAATACAAACACATACATACACACATTCATACCTATTTATGCATACACGCTTGTTCACTCTATGCGTTTATATTTGCTTCCATCCTTCATAGTTTACTTGTTTTTGTGATTGTTTGTTTTGTTTTCATGCTAATTTCTACCTTCCTTCGTACTTGCTAACTCTCTTCCTTAACTTGCTTTCATTGGTTCTTTGCTTTCGTGATTTTCTGCATCTTTATGTACTACGTTGATTCCATGCTCTCAGTTCTAACTTTTTTACTTGCTTTCTTCCTTATTTTCTTCTTTGATTGCTTGCTTAGTTGCGTCCTTCCTTGATTCGGCTCTAATTTTTGTTCTTTCTTAATTGCTTACGTTGTTGGTATCTTCCTTGCTTACTTAGTTCCTTATATTCTTCTTCGATACTTAACTCGGTTCTTCCTTACTTAACCTTTTTACCTAGTCAACTTTACTTGCTCACAACTAATTGTTTAGCTCGAATTATCAATCTATTTTCCATGAAAACATGTAGCTGCTGTAGATATTTCTAGGTTACTGTTTGAAAAAAGTACAAATGCACCTTCTATTAAGGCACGTAATTTGCAACTCTCTGTCTTTATTGGATGGTCTTGTTTTTTCTCAGGTATGTCCTCCTTTTCTGCTTGGTATTTTAGTTTTGTTTCTAGCGTTTGATGTTGTGTCTATTTTCTTCTGCAATAAACTATTTCAAAGCCTAATTGGCATATCTCAAAACCATTTTCTCTATTGGTTCTTCGTAATCAAATAAAGAATGCAAACACATGCATACATACAATCATACATACAAACATACATACATACTTGCATACACACACATTCATACATACATACATACATACACACGCATTTATACATACATACTTGCATACATATACATTCATACACACATACATACTTGCATACTCGTAGACATTCATTATTCATATTTGCTTTCATACTTTATTTTTGTACTTAATTTCTTGATTCTTGTTTGATTTTCTGGCTAACTTATTAACTTAATTCGTACTTCCTTTTCCTGCTTCTTTATTTGCTTCCTTGATTGCTTTCTTGGTTCTAGCATTTTTACTTGTTTTCCTTATTTGTTATTTACTTCTTCGGGTGCAGGCCTCCTTGATTCATGTTCAACTTTTGTTTCTCCTTAATAATTGCTTACTTGATGTTGTTCTCTGATTCCTTACTAGCTTATTTTCATCCTTGATTGTTTGCTTAGTTTTGTGCTTACTTTATTTCTGTTCTTTTATTCTTCCTCAATTGCTTTCGGTGTTAGTACCTTCCTTTCTTACTTGGTTCTTATACTCTTCTTTGATACAATGATACCTAACTAGCTTCTTGCTTACGTACTTAACTTGCATACTTATTCCAACTTGTTTTACTTATTTCCTTTCCTTTACTGGCTTGCTTAATTTCTCACTAACTAACTGTCTAGCTGGATTAAACTAACATGAAAATATATATTTCCTTTAGATGGTCCTAGGTTAGTGTTTGAAAATAATACATAAGGAGCGTCTATCAAGGGAAAGTATTTGTCAGTCGTCAATGTTGCTGCCACAACGGTGTAATTGAATCCAATTATGCAAGGATCAAGATCAATGAGTTATACAATGACATCTTGTTTGTATCTAAAATATTTTCTTTGTTGGTTCTTATCTTTCAGGGTTTGAGATATTGGTGTTTATTTGTAACCTGTTTCTGGATCAAGAGCCTCATGAATCCTCCAGTACTATGAAACAAGTTCATGTTTTCTTACGTATATTACTCTGTGACACATAAATTGCTTTCGCTGACTCTTTTGAGATGTCTAATGTCTTGTTTGTTGTTGCATGTCCTCGTTGCGAATATGGTTTACAGTACAAGCACACTTTACAAGTCTCCAGCAAAGCAACTTGAGAGTGAAGAATTTTTGTGTTGACTCCATCACAAAGAAAAAAAGTATATAAGGTAGCACTTGATCATTACCATTCATAAAAAAAAAACTCTTATTGATGTAGCGGTCTTATTTCCTCATAACTAATCATCTATCTTTTGATTAGGAGTTCATGGCAAAGATAAGTGCACTAAAACCCAATTCATCGTCTATCCTTTACCTAATTAAACCAGGTATTACCTTTATCTTATCTTGAGTCAACATATAAACAGTCAGGCCAAACCAAACAAGACAAATTTATGTACAGTCTATAATCAGTAGCAGAGAGCGAGAGTTGCTTGAAGAACTCACTCTAAACGTATGCAGAGCACTTGTAAGCTGCCCCATTTTATTGATCTCAAGACTAGCTCTAATGCATAGAGTGATAGGACTATTTGTTTCTTGGAATGTCATCCTGTATATATCCACGCTGATGGTTGATTATTTTCATTTCTATATATACATTGATGATAATGCTTTTGGATTTTTTAGCTTAAAGAACAGAAACATGATGAATGAAGTTCTACAGATTAGCCTTTGGAAGAACAAAGGAGAGTAGATGAATTTCTAGAGAAACATACTTGTGGAGAACATCAAAGATTATGCAGAGTAATTGAATTGTAAGAACATTAATTCTAATCATTGGCGCCTTGGTTTTAAAATCATACAGTAAACTCTAAACTGTAGGCATTTGATCTGTTCCCAAGTCGGATGCACATAATGTCGCACTTCTGTGACACCGTTGTGCTTGTTTCCAGTTCTGAAGTGGCTGAAAAACATTTACTCTTTCTCCCACGTATGTGTCATTATTATTTTCCTTATGTTTAGTCTTTCAAATTTGCCTTTATTGTTTGAAAATTACATGGTCTTCTATACTTCTGCAGAAGCTGAAATGTTCAGGAATGGAGAGTGATGGCTTAGACCTTTTCATTAGTTACCTTGATGCTATAATGACTGCTGTATTTAAGGTGATTTATTTCTTTATATGAAGCATCCAACAAGTACATGCTCTACTTAACGTGTATATATCCTCAAATCTGATCCTTTATAATGTGATTAATCTAAAAATTGTAGGTGAAAGCAGATTGAATGAAGAGAGCGAGATATGAACGTATTGGGCGGAAACTCGAACAATTCATTTCCGTTGACGATGGAAAAAGGTACAATTTAATGCTTAATTAATCACCAAATGTTACTCATATGATCTAACTATATATAATTTCAATATGAACTTTTTTTTCAGGATTGTTTACTCATCTACTTAACAGTCACATGCTGTCTTTTCTGTTTGTCTTCTGTGATTCTTTTGGTTTCTAGTTATCGGAATCCGACCAAACTTTGTCAAAGTCAGTTCTTGATCATGAAAAGTTTAGAATGGTAATCTCAGGTCTGTAAGTCTTATCACCTTCTTTATGTATAACTTGGCATTTTGAATCAGTGATGCTCAAGTAAAGCCTTTTAACTTTCTAGACTAATTTACGTCTCTTTTCAAAACCAAGTGGTGCATTGAAGCAGTCAAGCTTGGTGGACACATGGGCTGATGGGTTTCTCTTTCTACACATTAGTGTTTTGTTTAGTAAGTACATGGCAGCGTCTATATCTGATAAGTGAGTAAATCTTCAAAGAGTTAGCTTTTTAATGGATAGCGTCAAGATTTGATCTTCCAAGTTCCAAAGTCTGCTTCTTTTATTCGTTAGCTTACTTATCTATGTTGATCTTATCTGTGTGGATTTTTCTGATGTCTTGTCCTTTCTCTTTTCAAAGATGAAAAGATGGGGTTTGCAACTCTCTGTCTCCTTTGGACTTGTCTTTTTTTCAGGTATGTCATCTCTACTTGGTCTTTTGATCTTGCTTCTAGCATTTGATTTTGATCTCTACTTGCATTTGCGTATCTCAAAACCATTGGACTCTCTAAGGGTTCTTTGCAATCACTTAAAGAATGCAAACTCATACATGCATACACAGATATTTATACATACATATATACATACATGCATACTGAAGCATGCATGCAAACACATACATGCATACACACATACTCATTCATACATACATACATACTGAACCATGCAAACACATTCATGCATACACGCTTGCTCACTCGTATGTGTTTGTATTTGCTTTCATCTTTCATAATTTACTTGTTTTCGTAATTGTTTGTTTGATTTTCTTGCTAAGTTTCTAACTTCCTTGGTACTTGCTAACTTTCTTCCTTAACTTGCTTTCGTGACTTTCTGCTTCTTTACTTGCTTTTTTCTTTATTTTCTTCCTTCTTTACTTGGTTAGTTGCGTGCTTCCTTGATTCGGGTTTAATTTGTTCTTTCTCAATTGCTTTCATTGTTGGTATCTTCCTTGCTTACTTGGTTCCTTATATTCTTCTTTGATTATTTGATACCTAACTTGTTTCTTCCTTACTTACTTAACTTGTTTACCTAGTCAACTTTACTTGCTCAATACCTAATTGCCTAGCTCGATTTATCAATCCATTTTCCATGAAAACATGTAGCTGCTGTACATATTTCTAGGTTACTGTTTGAAACAGTACATATGCAGCTTCTATTAAGGCACATAATTTGCAGTTCTCTGTCTTCATTGGATGGTCTTGTTTTTTTTTTTCAGGTATGGCCTCCTCTTCTGCTTGGTATTTTAGTTTTGTTTCTAGCGTTTGATGTTGTGTCTATTTTCTTCTGCAATAACCTATTTCAAAGCCTAATCTAGCGAATCTCAAAACTATTTTCTCTATAGGTTCTTCGTAATCAAATAAAGAATGCAAACACATGCATACATACATTCATACATTCATACATACATACTTGCATACACACGCATTCATACATATGCATTCATACATACATACTTACATACACACGCATTCATACATACATACATACTTGCATACAGACATACATACTTGTATGCTCGTAGACATTCATTATTCATATTTGCTTCCATACTTCATTGTTTTACTTGATTTCTTGATTCTTGTTTGATTTTTTGGCTAACTTACTAGCTTCATTCGGACTTCCTTTTCCTACTTCTTTATTTACTTCCTTGATTGCTTTCTTGGTTCTAGCATTTTTACTTGGTTTCTTGATTTGTTATTTACTTCTTTGGGTGCGGGCTTTCTTGATTTATGTTCAACTTTTGTTCCTCCTTAATTGCTTCCTTGATGTTCTTCTCTGATTCCTTACTAGCTTATTTTCATCCTTAATTGCTTGCTTAGTTTTTTGCTTCCTTGATTTATGTTCTTTTGCTCTTCCTCAATTGCTTTCGGTGTTGGTACCTTCCCTTCTTACTTGGTTCCTTATACTCTTCTTTGATACAATGAGACCTAACTAGCTTCTTGATTACTTACTTAACTTGCATACCTATTCCAACTTGTTTTACCTACTTCATTTCCTTTACTTCCTTGCTTAATTTCTCACTAACTAACTGTCTAGCTGGATTGAACTAACATGAAAATATATATTTCCTTTAGATGGTCCTAGGTTAGTGTTTGAAAATAATACAGAATGAGCGTCTATCAAGGGAAAGTCTTTGTCAGTCGTCAATGTTGCTGCCACAACGGTTTCATTGAATCCAATTATGCAAGGATCAAGATCAATGGGTTATACAATGACATCTTGTTTGTATCTAAAATCTTTTCTTTGTTGGTTCTTATTTCTCAGGGTTTGAGATCTTGGTGTTTACCTGTAATCTGTTTCTGGATCAAGAGCCTCATTAATCCTCCAGTACTATGAAACAAGTTCATCTTTTTTTACGTATATTACTCTGTGACACATAAATTGCTTTCCATTGACTCTTCTGAGATGTCTAATGTCTTGTTTGGTGTTGCATGTCCTCGTTGTGAAAATGCTTTACAGGACAAGCAAACTTTACAAGTCTCCAGCAAAGAAAATTGAGAGTGAAGAATTTTGTGTTGACTCAATCACAAAAAAAATGAGTATATAAGGTAGCACTTGAGCACTTACCATTCATAAAAAAAACTATTTTTGATGTAGCCGTCTTGTTTCCTTATAACTAATCATCTATCTTTTGATTAGGAGTTCATGGCAAAGATAATTGCACTAAAAACCAATACATCGTCTATCCTTTAGCAAACAAAATGAGGTATTACCTTTTTATCTTATCTTGAGTCAACATAAACAGTAAGGCCAAACCAAACGGGAGAAATTTATGTACACTCTATAATCAGTAGCAGAGCAAGAGTTGCTTGAAGAACTCACCCTAAATCTATGGAGAGCACTTTTAAGCTGCCTCGTTTTATTGATCTTAAGATTAACTCTAATGCATAGAATGATAAGACTATTTGTTTCTTGGAATGTCATCATGTATATATCTACGCTGATGGTTGATTATTTTTATTTTTAAATATACATTGATGATGATGCTCTTGGATTTTTTAGCTTACATGAAGTTCTACAGATTAGTCTTTGGAAGAACAAAGAAGAGTAAATGAAGTTCTAGAGAAACATACTTGTGGAAGAACATCAAAGATTCTGCAGAGTACTTGAATTGTAAGAACATTTATCCTATATATTGGCGCCTTGGTTTTAAAATCATACAGTAAACTGTAGGCTTTTGATGTATTACCAAGTTGAAAGCACATAATGTCGCACTTCTGATACACCGTTATGCTTGTTTCCAGCTGTAAAGTGGCTTAAAAACATTTACTCCTTCTCACAGGTATGTGTCATTATTATTTTCCTTATGTTTAGTCTTTCAAATTTGCCTTTATTATATGAAAATTACATGGTCTTCTGTACTTCTGCAGAAGGTAAATGTCCAGGAATAGAGAGTGATGGCTTAGACCTTTTTATTAGTTACCTTGATTGTATAATGAGTGCTGTTTTTAAGGTGATTTATTCCGTTATAGGAAGCATCCAACAAGTACATGCCCTACTTAACGTGTATATATCCTCAAATCTGATCCTCTATAATTTGATTAATATAAACATATTAGGTGAAAGCAGATTGAATGAAACATTTGAACTGAAGATACCTCTGGTTACTTAAGCCAATATTGTGCTTATCATCGCAGTGAAAGGTGTCCAAAAACTGAATAACGAATCAGATAAGGTATTAAGTAAAGCTAATCAACCTAAACCAGAAAAAGGTTTATAAGTTTGTACATGTCTTCTTAAGCAGGAGCATTTGGGAAGAACTTGCATCCCTGTGTAACAACGAGCAGAGGCTGGCCACGAATTAACGGCTAAAAGCTCCACTGTAATCCACTTGTAAGTTGCCATTTTATTGATCTTAATTAAGGCAATCTCTCTATGGGGCTTTTTATATTTTAGGAATGTGAGTATTAATGTTAGACTATTATATATCTACATATAAATTAATGAATCTTTTTAATTGTGCTTCCACTTTGAATTTTTGCAGTTTAAAATACCACAATCCTTAACTCTGAAAACATGAGAGATTTACAGGAAGGCCAAGAATTGGAGCAAAAAAAAAAAAAAACTTGTGGAAGAGTATCCAAAATTCTGCAGGGTAATTTAATCAAAAAAAAAAAAGATTCTTAGTTTCGATGGTTTCAGTAATTGTATAGTAAATGTAAGCTTTAATTTGTTTGGGTTCTCAGGTCCATCGCAAACGCAGCCAACTTAGAGTACCAGGTATACATCTGTGATGATGTTAAACGAGTTTCATATCCATATGGAGGATTTTGATGAGTCCTTATATATTTTTGACGCCGCTTTTGGAATTCGAAAGCTTCAAAGTACCACAATGTTTAGATCTGAAAACATGACAGCTGAAGTTAGCCAAGAACCGGAGCAAGAAGTTGTTTTCTGGAAAGGATAGGTAATTTCAATAGAAAATGGGGCACTATTGTTGGTTTCGAAATTATAAGTTTCTGAAATGTTCTCAAATTTGTAGCTCATGCTTGATAGACAACATCCATCTTCTACCTTCTTAAATTTGATCTTCTTCCAGGTATGTGTTCAATCATATATATATTTTTCAATATAGTCTTTGCTTTTGAAACTTCCGTCTCTTTTCATTTTATGCTGGATCAGATTCATAGAATGTGGCTATGAAGCCTAGCTATCTCATTCTACATTGGTACTTACGACCTAAATCATGCAATGGATGAACATGAGGTTGATCTCCTGAATCTCCAGAAACATCACATATTTATGCATACATATATACATACATTCATACATATATGCATACATACATTCATGCATACATGCATACATACATTCATGCATACATGCATACATACATTCATGCATACATACATACATACATACATTCATGCATACATGCATACTAGCATACATGCATGCATTGATGCATTGTTTTCGTCTTTGAATCCTTTGCTTTGTCTGAGTTATTCCATTTTTGCGTTTTGCTTCGTTTGCCCAACTTGTTTGCTTGTTTTCTTATTTAGTTAATTGTTTATATGTTTCTTTTATTGATTTCTACTTTTTTTTTTTTGCACAGTTAGTTATCATGCTTATTTCATTCAGAATTTGCATCCAAAAACTATAAAAAAAATTCATATTTTTAAAACTAACCAAAACACTCGTTTTTCTCTCTCTTATTCTTTTTATCTCTCTTTAACTTCTTACTACTTTTTTTTTGGTCAAATACCTCTTACTACTTTTTTAATTCTAGTTTTTTTTTTCATAACAAGTGATTTTGGGTCAATTTGTTAAATAACAAAAAAAAAAGATTTAAAATTAGAAATCTAGTAAAAAGTTATAGAGAGATAGGAAGAGTGAGAGAGAGAAAATGGAGGGCCTTAATTAATCCAATTTTTTACTACTTTTTTGTTATTTGATCCAATTTTTATATATCATTTTCTTTCTTTACTTCTTTGAATTCGATCCTTAGTTCATTATTTGCTTATTTCTGTGCTTTTTTGTTTACATGCTTAACTTGAAATAACATGCTCACTTATTCTCACTCACTAAATCTAACTGTATACTAACTAACTAGATAGTAACCTAATATTTTCTAATTATTGTATAATATTTACTTTATACTATAATTATTTTTAAAAATGAATGTTTAAATCTTTTAAAAATATTTAAACTTAATCCTATCATAAGTATTATTTAAATATATGGTGTGTTTATGAGTTTAAATAACTAAATTTGTAATAAATATAATATAAAAGAGATTATTTGATATTTATGTATTTCTATATTTTAATATATGAATTCATCTAAATTGAATTCAATTTAATGATGATTTGAGAATTTATATAATATTGCATCAAGTTTTTATATATAACCCAAATTTAAAATAAAGTATAATTCAAAAGTAAATAATTATGTTTTGTGAATGAATAACATTAAATATAAATTTGCAAAATATAGGTAAAGAACATAAGTGAATTATATATATTTTGTAGTCATAGAACAAAATAATTTATGTATAAATGGTTAAATTCTAATAATTGTTTTTTAAATATAAAATAAATAATAATAAAAACTGAATATATAATTTTGGTTAATAAATAAATTTATAATTTATTAAAAAGGCATATTTTTGATTATATAACAAATATTAGAACAATATTTCATAATTTTCATAATTAATAAATAAATAATCTAAGTAATATTATACATATATTTCAGGTGAATAAAATGATTTCTGTTAAATTTTTACTTTAATGATTTTTATAAGAAAAAAGATATATAATAAATGATAGAAAATTAAATGTGTATTTTTAATATATTAAGTTATAATTTCGAAAATTAAGAGATATGTATAGTTATAAAAAGATTATTATAACTCATATGATATGAGTATTATAAAATCATATGATAATGATATATAATTATATATTATAATTATTTTTGTAAACTATGACTATATTTATATTTGAATTGAAAGCTTTATGGTGATAACACATCATAAATAATATATAGAAGATTAATTTAATCATAACTTATCTTTATGATGTATAAATTTATTGTCTTTGTCAATTTATGTATGAAACTAATATCTTAGTTCTTTAGTTTCTTTTCTTTTCTTTTTTTTTTGTCAACAAGTTCTTTAGTTTATTTAATTACAAAAAAAATTTATATTTTTAAAAATGATGAAGACAATCAAATGGAAACAAAGAAGATAAAATATTAACCAATAATAGTGAAATAAAATTTCATTGAGAAAGTTAGTGTTAATAAATTTACCTCTCTAGTCTCTACGTATTCATTTTTAAGTATTTATTACATTCGAACATATAGGTATATGAGCTGAGTTAAAAAATCTCGTTTCGCTGATTATATACATGACACAAAAGAAAGTAAATGTGCTTTGGACAATACACGTAATTGTTGTATTTTTTTCTTTGTGAGTTTGAGTTTTGAGAGCTCACAGAAAGATGTAAGTGCAAATACAACGTAACTGAATTCAAATTCAATTTTAGCAAGTTCAATTTGAATTCAATTTAACATTAAAAGTTTCAGTCCTGTAAAAAGATCATCCATTCTATGATAATAAACAATAAATTTAAAGATTGTGTTGACCCTGGCATTCAAATAACTCGAATAACTATTTTAAAAAGTATTAAGATTAATAGCTTAACTGATAATATAATGGCATAATATGATCCAGGATGTAGATTAGTCGGGCATTTCTTTTTCAACATCCATATATTCCAATTGAGTGGAGAAGAGAAGCTGTGATGATGTTGAAATCCTAGGCATAGACTCTAACTCTTTCATCATTTTTTTTCTATCAATACGCCTGCAAGTAATAGAGATTCCAGCTCTCTTTAAACACTTGGAGTTGGCAAGAATGTATCTTACGATTTCTTTATATTTGCTTCTTCCTGTATATCCTTTCCACTCAAAGATCTCGAGGGCTGACAGACAGCTCGGAACAGTACTTGGTTGGTTCCATGAAAGTGCCAAATCCTCCCCAAGTCCGATAAGTGTCTGTGAAATCAACATGGAATATATATATATAAGATATTAACACAATTACTTTTCCTCGTAACCATCAAAGCAGCTAGCATGAGTGAATATACAAACCTGGTCGATGAAAACAACTTTTAGATTAGGAGAATTTTGAAGCAAATGCGTTACTGGATCCAGCCAGTCAAATTCATTTACAAGAGTTATCTTGCACTCTTCAAGCTGGAAGAAATTAATAGCGTTACAACACGCAACCTGAAATGAACACAACGACACATAAATAAACGCTGGAAATGTGATTATCATAAAGATAAAGATTAAGATCGATAGAGCACTACATAACTGTTGCAAAGCTCAAATATAGTTCGAGATTGATCACTGAGGAAAGAGATTTCATAAATTTGTTATCAATGTAACAATCAACATATACTCTTGCTTTATCAAAGTGAGGCTTGTTCTCAATCCAGCAAGAGCCGATTGAACTACATGTGAGGAAGAGTTTCTTTAAAGCCGGAGAATCTATAACCAAAGTCCCCCCAGTATCTTCGTTGCCCGTATCATCATACCAGATGCATTCCAAAGATGGGACTTCTATATTGAAACTTTTCAAGTTGTCTTGTCTATGCACGGCCAAATGTTTGAGAATAGGGCAACTCGATAAAAACTTAACGATAGAATCTTCATCTTTATACAATACATGGTAAAGGCCAAGACCTTTGAGGGATGGGAAGCAGGCCAGAGAAGGAACATCTAAGAGAATTTTGTTGTAAAGACCCATAGAGACGAGTGTATTACACGTGTAAAGGCTCTTAGGCAACCTGATAGGTTCCCCGGACCACGAGAGCATGAACCCTAGCTGGCACACGCTGCGATCAACAGCATTCACAATCCACTTTCCCACATCAACATCAAGAGGACATTGGCTACCGAGTTGGATAACTAATGTTTCTAATACAGGTGCTTTGTGGAGTTGCAAGGACTCGTCAAGAAAGCGCCAAATACAGGGCTGATCTCTTTTGCCAAATAAACGGTCAAGTAAACGACCAAGTAAACCGGCAAAAACTATTCTGCGAGAACCATTGATCTCTAGATACTTCAGTGTTGGCACCATTGTCCAAATAGACAGCCATCGTTTAGACAAAATCATGGTAGCCATTACATCTTTCGTGGGGACAAATAACAATATCCGCACCAGCAAATCGTCTGACAAGTCACTGATCCTATCTTCACCTTCATATCTCTGGCAAATTTTGGCTCTTTTCTTAAGGAATCGTCGGGTTGTTTGTTTTGCTTGGTCTAACGCTATTGGAATCGTTTGTTCTAACAGTAACAAAATTTCACACCCAACATGGACCAAGCTCAAATAAAGAAGAAGGGGTTCCAACATATATTTCACCCCTGAAATTACAACGTTTTAGCTTAATTTCGGATCGTATATCATATATACGCATCTTTTAAGGGTTTTGATTTAGTACGATATATATACATACGTTACACACGTGGATTTTTATTCTCTATTTTCTTTCCTTGTGTTAGAAGATCATATATTTCTATCTCTCTCGTTCGATAATTTTAATTTTTTAAACATAAAGATAAAGATATTTCCGACTTTGATCAGTTAATGCTTCTTCCTATTTAATTTATGTTACTTGAAAAAAGAAAGACTCCGTAGTTTCGTTTAATAAAGTCTAAAGTTTTTATTTTAACAAACAAAGAAATTAAAAAATTTCTCTAAATTTGATTTATAATAATATACAAATTCAAATTTAAAAATTTCAAATTATTAAATAATTCTAGTAAACAAAATATATAATAAAAGCATCCACAACAAAAAAAAAAAAAATACTTAAAAAAAAAAATGCTCAAGGGGGAATAGATATCACACTGAAAACGAAAGGCTGGTTAATTTTCTAGTAGCAAATAATAGTGTGTGTGTACGTATATTACTCCAAGAGACCCACGTACCGTGACAAACAATCAATCTGCGAAAGAAAGAAAAAATGTATGAGCTCCATTTTCCCCCGAAGAAACCCACCGTGACAAACTCTCCCAACTCTGTAAGTTTCTCTCCGGTAAAGAGGAATCTTCGTCTCGTTGCTGTTACCGTATCTCCACCGCCACCACAACCGACGTCATTGTCATCTTCGGCAGTTTCGATCTTTGCCGGTTTAACTTTAACTGCAACTGCAATCATTCTCGCCGGATATTTCTTCCGGCGCTGAGATTGTTCTCCGCTTCTCTTCTTCTCTTCGCTGAAGAGCTTTTTCTTTTCTCTTCGTTTTGCTTTCTTTATTTCATCTCTTCTCTTTTCGCGACGACGACCCAAAAAGATTCGCCTGAGTTCATGACCTGTATGGCTTTCTCCTCTTGATTCTTTTGTTATTGACTTTGTTATTTTCGGAGAGGATTTGTGCGAATGTTTGTGAATCCTTCGTAGGAGAGATTGAGAACTATTATTTTTCAAGAACGGTTAAAGAATTGGACGAGAGTGCTAGGTGATGATAGATGCTTCTTTTCTTCGCATGTTGACTTCTTGTCAACGATTCCTTAGTGTAGCCGCCATTGTAGAGACTTGCAGGTTCGGGTCTCGATATTTTAACTTCTCGCACCAAAAGAAACCAAAAGATAGCCTTTTTTTTTTCTTTCCTCTAGTAAAAATCTCATAGAGAGTTTGGCTTCTCTAAACTGAGACCTGAGAGAGCATGAACTGCGTAAGTGCATAGTTGAAGATCAAGGAGAAGATGAGTGGCTCCGATTTTTAGCAGAAACTTTGACTTGGATGGCCTCTTTTGGCTTCTTTCCTCAAGACTTAGAGCATCTCGTGAGCTGGTGTCCATACTTGAAGTCAATCAACCTGATCCGAACACTGACTCTATACCTCCCTAAGTATCTTCAAGCTGCTTTTACCTCTTATCTTGTCGAGCTTCATAGTAAATGCCTGGAATTACAGAAGGTATTTGTGAGTACTACATTTGATATTCACTTTCAACATCAACACTCGTGAGTCCCTCCCACTTATGTACTGATGAGACGTTTTCGGCAGGACAAAATTCTTGAAGCAGATGTAGCACTGAGGGAGCAAGGTCTGGTCTCTGAATCTGAAGGCTGGTCAAAGCTTGAATCTGTTCTCCAGCTCACAAACGCAGCTTTGGTTAGCATTGCAATTAACCCTCGTCTCTGTGTGATAAGAGCCATTTGCTCTTGATTACAAGCCACTTGATGGAAAAATTCAAAATCATTGCTGAGGAATGTAAGTATCTTCAACGCCTCTGTGTCTCTAGTCTCATTCACATTGGGAAACACACCAAGAATCTTGTTGGGGATAGTGATTTGGGGATTTATCACTTGTTGTCAGGCTGTGGAAGTTTAAGAAAGAAGAAGTTGAAGAACTAGGAATGCTCTTGTTTGTTTGAATGAGGAGAAGGAGGAACTCATTCAATTGTTGTCAGGCTTTATCAAGAGAATACACATCACAGAGGAAAAGGAAGTAGAACTAGGAAAGCTCTTGTTTGTTTGAATGAGTTTCGAGAAGATAATATGAGGATCATTTCAAACTGTTGTCATTTTTTTCAAAAAGATTCTCTTTGACAATGCCATTTCTCACAAAATGTACTTGCATATACTGAAAGTGACCTACATAATCACATAAAACTGGATTTGGCATTTGTATGAAACTCTGGGAAGCTTCATTAGATCGTTGGTAACTCGCAGATACTCACCGTCGTTGCTTTTCTCTTGTTGCACACCAATTTTCACATTTTCAAGAAGTTTAAGTTTCTCCAGAAAATACCTCATTTGTTCTAACTCTTTACAACTTCCTCCATACCCTATAATCTCTAGCACCTTCACTTGGCATCTCCATAAACAACTTTCTTCTTTTTCTTCTTCCTCATTCTTCTGAAGGATGCAAGCACACACGTCCCCACATTTACCTGTCACCTTGTGCACAAGACCCTGAAAGCATAAAAAACAGTCCAGGGCAATTCATGTATAATGGCCAAGAAAATATAACAAAGTACTTGTGGAAAGACTCTAGGATCATACCTTAATGACTAAAGTTTCAAGAATTGGAGAATTCTTCAATAAAAGTGGTAAAACTTGCCAGCCTTGTTTCTCGCCACTCTCAAAAGATAAATGGGTGAGGTTGCTGAACAGAGGAATGAAATTACAGCATAAATGAAGCACCTGATGATCATATACTAGCAAACATGAATGAGTTTGATCCTCATGCTCTACAAAACCGTAACAATCTATAAGGAAGAATAAGTAGCAAACTGACCTCAAGAGAATGAGGAGACAAGTGAAGAGTCTTCACGTTGCTTAATCCCGCAACAAGTTTCGTAACATCACCAAACACATTCACTGGAACATCATTCTCGTAATCAAATTGAAACTCTATAGATAATTCCCATAATCGAAGATCCAGTCTAGCTTCGAGAAGCGAACCAAAATCAACAGTGTAATGTTCTTGAACATAACCAGAGTAGTCAAGGTACAAAAGACTCGGTGTCTCAAACAAAACGCTGGTCCGATCAATTTCAAATCCCTCCGTAGAAAAACCGCTGGAAATCGTCAGCCGTTTGATGGATTGACCTGACACAAGCACCATCCAGTCACTTCCGTGGTGATCATCACCATAACGTATGTATAATTCCTCAAGCACGGGACAACCAGAGATAAGTGAGTCAAACATATAATCACCCCCGTAACCAGTTGCGATGAGTGTAAGTGTTTTGAGAGCTGGGAAAAACACAGAGCCACGAGGAAGACAACCTCCTTCTTCAAGATAAAATCCATTAGAAAGAGTGAGAATTACCAGTGTGTTACTGGTGAAGAACTCAGAGTCTATACAGTGATCTTCTTGTGATGTCAAGTGTAGTTCCAAGAAGCCTCGTTCCAAAGCAGCGCGAATCCAACGGTCGACACGAGATGTGTCGAGGTTGTATCGACATTTCAGAGAGAATTTCTTGATCTTGGTATTGATTAAGAGAGCAAGAGTTTTGTCCACGAAATCAAAGAAGCAGCTATGAGGAAGATCAGTTTCTTTGTTGGGATAGAGAAGGAATGAGTCATCGAAATCAAGAATGTGTACCAGAGAAAGCGAATGTTTCCATCTCTTGGAGAGAACTGATGTGGAAGCAGCAAGTTTTGTCGGAAGCAACGACAAGATGTTGCCAAGAACTTCATCTGGTAAGCTACTGATTGAATCTTTTAAATCTGTATCAACTACTTTACGGGAAGCCATAGTGTGATGATGTAAAGACCTTAAACTAAAACCAACTCACTAAAAACTCCATTAGGGAAGCTTATAAATAAATTCCTGAAATGATATTAAAGGATCAAAAGAAAATCATCTAAATCTCAAAGAGGGCTTACTGTTTGAGAGAAACAAAAGCAGATGCGAGAGCAAGCTTGACTTGGAGTCAAGAGACGACGAAGAGAACAGTCTTCATTTTTAATTTTTTGTTTTACCTCTTAATCTAATCGATAAAGGATCTAAGTACAGTTTATCTTTGTTTATAGAGTTATTTACATTTCAGGGCACTTTTTTGCTAATTAATTACATACAAAGACACTTTGTGCATGTAGCACACTTTAGGCCTCTTTTAGCCCATTTGTCACCCGAATTTGACCTTCTAATTCTGTTAGACTGTCTTTTAGAAACAAAATATTAGTTTGGATCTATTTACCCTAAAATTCATCCCAGCCGTCTGAGATATCGTGTGGCTATCTTTTTTCCTTCACCTCCTCATCAACATTTCACCTTCTCTTTCTCTCTCCCTCGACGGTTTCGCCTTATTCTCTCTCAAATCCGCCGCAGATCTATCTTCCACCCCTTTCTCAGATTGGAACGACAACGATTTCAATCCTTGTCATTGGATAGGAATCTCTTATATAAACATCTCAAACTCCACCGGCTCATGCGTCGTCAGAATCTCCCTCACCGGAAAACATCTCCACCGACGCTTCACAGTCTCCTCCTCCACACACAAAACAATCTCTTCGGTTCTCTTTCCCCATCGATTTGTATCCCCGAAGACCTCAATAGCGAGCAATGACGGTTTCGACCACTGAGTCATTACTCTTTCGATCACTGGGTTATTGAAAGTAGCAGTAGCGAGCCCAATGACGAGATTAAACCACAGTTTCGAGAACGGAGTGGATAGGATCTTCTACTCATCCAAATATGGACAACTAAGCAAATATAGGTAATCAACCGGATGTTAGGGTTCCGCGTGGATGGGATATCGTGGACGCCCAAATATGGACAAGCCATCATATGTGTGCAATCAACAAGACGTGCCGGCGAGCGCATGGATGTGAACATCTGGACGACCATATACGGACAGTCAAACTCGAGATCCGTTTAAGTCTCCACAATATAATGGATTTATTTACTGATTTACCAATCTGCTAAATTTGTTTGAAATAAAATTGGTGATGTTTCAGAATTTGTATTTGTTTGAAACAAAATTGGTGATGTTTCAGAATTTGTATTTGTTTTAAACAAAATTGGTGATGTTTCATAATGCCATTGTTTACTGTCTTACATATCTGCTACATATGGACAGCATTGGTGTGTTCAACGTGTTCGAGTGGATATGATCTAGTAAACGCTCTAATTTAGTCAGTAAAAGTATAAAACTCAAAAAAGATAATGGTCAGATAAGTAGTCTGAAAGTGATGTATCCAATGGATATGAGTGAATGAGATCTACTGCTCGTCCAAATATGGACAACCAAGAAAATTTAGGCAATCAACCAGATGTGGGGGGTTCCACGTGGATGGAATCTTGTGGACGCCTAACTATGGATAAGACATCGTATATGGGAAATCAACAAGACGTGCCGACAAACGTATGAAAGGGAACAGGTGGACGACCATATACGGATAGTCAAACTCGAAATCCGCTTAAGTTTCCACAATATCGTGAATTTTATTTACTGATTTACCAATCTGCTACATTTGATTGAAACAAAATTGGTGATGTTTCAGAATTTGCATTTGTTTTAAACAAAATTAGCGAAGTTTCACAATGCCATTATAACTGTTTTATCCATCTGCTACATTGGTGTTTTGATGGTGGCCGAATGGCTAGGATCTAATGGACGCTCTAATGTGGTCAGTAAAAACTTAAAACTCAAAAATAAGATAATGGTCAAATGAGTAGTCTGAAAGTGATGTATCAAATAGAATCCCACACATGAATTAATCCTCATAATACTCCATTATAATATGTTGCATACGATCATAGGTTAATTGGATACAGTAATGTTACTATTCTATAAAGTTTGTCTAAACACACCAGTCTATATGGACACATAAATATGGACAACTTATAAATGGACATCACTTATTCGAAATTCAGTACTTTATGCCTTCTAATTCTGTTAGACTTTAACATATTTTAAATGATTTAGGCCAGTATAGGTACATAGAGTGTGACCAGATAGATCTTTTCTAATTCTTTTAGATTTTTACAGATTTTTAATTATTCAGGCCAATATAGATACGTAGACGATGACCACGTGGATGGTATCCACTGGATGCACACAAATGGACACTCGAACCAAATCTAATGCTCAAATGAGAGGACAACGGATAAGTGGACAAAGTGTCAGTGGATAGAGGGTGAATGGACAGAAGATCAGCTGATTATATGTGGAGTGGACAGGGTTCCGATTGATAGGTGAAAGGTTGTTAGGTGTATAGTGGACCAGCGACGGATTAAAAAGTTTGCCGGAGTTTATGTAAAATCCCTAAAATTATAACAAATAGAGTTTTTCAAACTTTTTGTTGGATTTAATCAATGAAAAATTATATACAAAAAAACAAACGTATTTACAGATATTTCAAATCCATCGGTGGATTCTCAAACAGTCGTTAATTTACGACGGAGAGTAGGAAGACGCTTAACAACCGAAAATCTTCACTCGCTTGATGATCGGGAATCGGGACATCTTCAGCCGGAAACCATTGAAGGTTCAACCTCCGATTTGAATTTTGACCGGTGTCGAAGAAATTGAGGAATCGAGAGAAATTTGAATTCGTGAACAGCCGTAAGATCTTGCTTCGACAATAGATGACCACCGTAATTAGTTAGATCTGAATCGTCAAAATTTTTCATTGGCTACATGGAGAATAAACCGTAGGAATTTTAGGATTTTCATAGCGATAGTGGAGAAAGTAAAAAATAAAGTAACGAAATAAATAATTAGTTTAGTTAGGGTTAAGGACTTTATCGACATTTTGTTGGTCTAAAGTACACCTCAAACAAAAAGTGCTCTAATTGTTACTTTTTGAAGTGAAAGTGCCCCGTTATGTAAACTTCTCTTGTTTATATTATTATACGCACATTATCATTAGCGCGTATATAACGCCTACTTGATTTCAGAAGCTTAATTGATATTTGATACCCCGAGGCTATACTTTTGAGGCCCATATGAAGAAGACTAAAGAGAGCCATAGTTTTATTTATAACGAGGCTGATTTGAGCTCAGTTGACAAAATTTTGTTGCCGCTCTGATTTGAGCTCAGTTTACTATGATCAAAGTTAGAAACTTTTCTTTAAATGGGAAAAAAAATCAAAGTAGCACGAAAAGAATGGATTGGGTAAAAATGAAAAGTCTAAAAACTTAAGCCATACATTTGGAATTTGGTACGCCGTTGGACGTATTGAATTTGACGACTTCTTTTTGTCATAATGGAATTAGATGTTTTTCAGTCCAAAAAACGGCAACATTTAGAGTTAACATTGGTACACGTGTCATTTTGCATTATTGCGTAGATGATAGATGTCCCACGTAACATTGGATATCACACTTTTTATCGCAGCTGTAGACAGTAGTACATTCAAACTGTAGTACAACATCTATTCTTCACCCTCCTCTTTTGTTTTATCTTGCTCAACATGGCACCTTTTTATTGGGTCGTTACTTTGTTATATTCCTTGTTTCGTTCACAATGTGAGTGCCGACAAAACGAAACAAAAATCAAAATCGAAATGTTAGTTCGACTGAAAGATCATTACAAGAAAGTTGCTACCTACAAATTAACGCAAAAACAAAAACATTAACACTTTTAAATCCTAAGTAGAAAATTCTCAGATTATATATAAATGGATTCAGATTAAATGGCTAAAATTTGAAAGTACTGTTTTTATGACATTTTTCCTAAATATAATCCTCATGTAATTCTTAAAAAAAAAAACTAAATGAGGAATGCAGAATATAGTGAAAGGAATCAATGGAAGTACGTATCATTAGTGCGGTCAAATTAAGAGGTAGGTTTTAGATATTGAATTGAATGGTATCGTTAAACTAGTTAAATAATAGAGCATTTTACATAAACATATACCAATCGAAAAAAAATATACCAGTTCATATTATACATTAATGAAATAAAACCGGTTCGGTCACATTTAGTTGTAGCGATTAAGAAAGTACGTGGTTACTCGTTTAAATCATGTTTTGGACCACTTTTGGATTTTGCATGGTCTGACGGTGAGACGGTGCCGTTAAATATGACACCGACGATAAACGCATTAAATACTTACAATTTTCTCTTCATTACTTATCTTTAAACAATAATTAGCTTGAAATTTAGCATCACAAATGCGTTTTTAGAAGAACAAGATGCAATTTTTACAAGAACTATAAAAAAAAAATGATAAAATCTACTAGAGGAAAAGAAAAAAAAGGAGATAGACCAAAAACGACATAACTATCGTGTTAAAATAACTAGCGAGAAATTTAGTTTTACGAATGCATATTTTGTTTCGAGGAGATCCGGTAATGAAATGATCGGCACCGTTCGTTACTGATCGTCACTATACTGATTTTACGGTGTACATTTTCTCTACCGGTCAAAGGCACAAAGCGGCCTTAACGTCGAGCCTCCAAGCGAAACCTCCAGCGTCCATTCTCCACACGTCGCAAGGCACTGTGACGGAGCATCTCTCACGATCTTGACACGTGTACTGTAGTTTCACCCTGCATGTGAAAGCCGGGTACGTTAGCATAGGCCTCTCCCTCATCACCAACCGGACGATGACGTGAAAACTGTCGGTACTCGTGTTCTCCGGTGCACCTTCTTCAGCAGGAATATTATCCCTCGCCATCTTTCTGTACGCGTCATTTGTCCACGTCACTCTACCCGAACTGTCCGATATGAAACCAGGACACGTGTCCCTTACGAGATTCATCTTCCTTTCTTCGTCAGACCTCCCCAGACCGTGGCCGTCAATCCAAGCGTCCGTTACACGCTCCACCGTCATACAAGACGAAATCACCACCGTCCTCCGCATAATTTCAACCTTCTGATACGATGGAGTAATCATCCCGCCGCCGTCGCTGAAACTCAGCCAAAACGGACCCTGCCGCTTCTGCTTTTCCGCCGATGGCACCGACACTTTCATATCAGTAAAAGCACCTTGATTAGGCGTCTCTGGCAACAAAGAAAGAGTCACCTTAGTGTCGCCCCCGTGAAATATGGATTTACTCGATCTTCTTTGCCGAGTGCACCTCCTGGTGTTACCACCATTCTCCTTCTGCTGACATTTCCTCTTGCCTCTACCTCCTCTAAAGGAAACGTCGGAACTTCCGCCGCAGCTATCTCCGCTGGATACGGGCTTTCCACCTCCGCCGTCGCTCGTTGGTTTAGGAGCGATGGGACGAAATCGAAGCATGATGCGATCTGCTTTAGAGAGATCGTAATCGTACGGTCCAGCTCCGCCGGCGTACCTTGCTATGCAACACCCTCCCCTACTGTCCATCTCTCTCTCCCTCTAGAAGAATGTTTGAGAATTAGCTAATAAGTTTTACTGGAACTGAAGAACACTGAACCAATGGTTAAGGGATTTATAATGTCTGTGATCTGAACACGTGTCGGAGTCTATATGCGTGTTTTGGTCTATAGGATTGTGATCTAGACACGTGTTGTAGCTTGCACGCTTTTATTGGGGTGTGTTGGTCTAGAAGACGCTAAGTAAGGGTTTGGTTGGTTGCACATGGAAAGTTATTCTCCCTCCTCCTTCATTTTCTTTTCTGCCTAAGTTATTCGAACAAAAAAAAAAGATTTTATTCTCCTTTGTCCTATTATTATCACTTATCAGCGACATAAAATGATAAATGTGTAGACAAAATAAGTGAGAAAAATGTGAATTTGCATGCATTGTTGCATATATACCTTCTATAATAGTTTGAGCTCTGTTCGTGCAGTAGGCGATCGTCTTGTAGGTTAATTAATATTATTGGTCACTTTGACCCTTGTTCTTTACTTGAACTAGTTTCGTTTGGTATTTTTGGTGGGAAAGGAAAGATATATCGTTAGTACTTTTAGAAAAAGACGAACTTGTATAAGATTACGTCTACGTAAAAGGATGTCCATATAGTAAGATGGAAGACACTCTTTTCTTTTATTATTAAACGTTTTATTATCAAAGTTTGATTTTACGACGCTAATCTTCAATTTATTGCTTTATTTTGGGGCAACGTCAAGAAAATGCTTGGCAGGGCTAAAAGGTACAATCTGGTTAGAAATGAAATTGACAACATTCCTATTCTTGTGAACGAAATAAAGTTTCTTGGATTTTCAATATATTTTTCATTACCACAATATCACAATAAAATGATATTCCGTCAATTGATATACTAGTTGTAATATCTCTTTATATAACCGAAAATAAAACAAATCACTTTGCTATTGACTAATTCATAATTTATAGACTTACCGACTGGTTTAACAAATAATGTTAAGACATTGCTTGATTTATGTATAGAATTTTTGTTAGTCCAATTAATGGTGAAAGCTTATGAAACATGGTGAATCAGTTATAAGCTAAAAACATATTTTTATTAATCACGTTTCCATTAAATGTTTAGTTATTACGTTTAAAAATTCACTTATTTTGCAACAAAAAAAAACAAACATAAAATCAGTTGCTTTTTCCATTTTGTGTTTTCTTTTTGCAAAATAATTGAAATTTTAAACGTAATAACTAAAATTTTGATGGAAAAATATTAATAAAAATATGCCAGAATAAATGAAAAAATATAAGATAGGTTAATTAGCTAGCAGTTAATCTTGCTCACTCTATTGTTTCTCATGTCAGAAATTGTACATACGTATTTACTTGCATTTTTTTTAAGAAAATGAAATGTTGCTCACATAATTTCTCTCTAATCAAGTGGCAGATTGATTAACCAAAAAAAAGGTCGCTATATGAAAATATTGCTCAGTTCAGAAATATTAATCTGATTTTGTCACTCATTAATTCGATCATTATTTTAAAACCAAATTTTTTTTTTGTAATTTGAGAATATCAACAAAACCAGTGATCAACTATAGCATTATATCAATACACTTGACCGCCGATTACATAATAATAAAGCTGAAATTGTAATAATTTGGTATAAAATAATGAATGAATGAATATCAAAATCCGGTTTAAATATCTTACAATTTTCCGTAGTAGTAGGCACGATCCAAAAGATGAGGATCGATTAAATTATAATCATTGACGACCAAGTCTCAGTTTAAAGCGAATGGCATCTTAATTAGATTTTAAAGTGATTGTGACAAATTAGATCTCAAAGGGGACAAGATGATCTCATGCGTAAGTGACTTGAAGATTTAGTGCTAACGAAGTTAGGTAACCTGTTCTTGACATAAAAATAACCAAAAAAAAATACACGATTTCATACAAAGATGGTATATAAATCCGTTACCGAATGGAAAAAAAAACTGTAATTAGAATTCAAAACAATTAAAGAAAACAAAAATCCAAATACAAAACAAAAATCCAACCAAAAAAATGAAAATTCAAAAACACAAAACACTAAACCACAAATACATGAACGACTCTAAATACACTTGAACTGATGCACTTGAACAGTTTTCCATAGAATTCATAGACACAAATGCCAAGCTAAAAGACAGAAACTTCAAAGGAACTAGAAACTACAACACCTCCACAAAACCAAAGAAGTATGAAGAAAGTTCTAACCTGAGCATAGCGACAACACCAGTAGAAGATGATTTAGACCACAACAGAAGTGTCAACTGATGTACTCAAAAGGCCCTAGGTTCTAGGCAAAGAAAACTTGACTTTAGAATGACAAAGGAAAGAGTATATTATTTCTCTTATATTTTTATTTTCTCAAAAATAGAATTGATAATAATCAATATAGTTTGAACAATCTTAATATGAATATAATTTCGTCACTATGAGTTAAATTTAGACTACAGTTCTAACCTCAGAAAAAATTGTTTTAAAAATATTTCAGTATTTATTGATATATATTTAACTTCAGATTTGGGATAGAGTTCCAAGATGCAAGGGAAGGGAATCTGGAAAATATCGTGGATATTTCGTACTTTTGCACGAGAACACGCATAAGGATACGTAAAGACAACTTATTAGCTAATGTTTACTGTATTACTAATTTACTTTGATATTATATACTCCATAACTATTGATTAACTTTCAAAAAGCTACTAATTAACTTGATTTGAATTTAGTAAAGTTTTAACAAAAACCAGTAGCTATGCATACGTGGTTTTAATTTATGTATATCAATCACATTTGTATTAATGCTTCCCTTGTTTTTATTCTTTTTCCCCAAGGAAGCATAGAAATAGATTTACTCGTTTGTACTACCTAACAATTCATTTTTTAAATGACATTAACGTTCTTAGCAAAAAAAAAAAAAGTACATCACATTTACAGCTAGCTGGAAATGTTTTCACTTTATAGCCAGAATCTTTTTTTTTTCTTTGACTGATCAGACGTCAGAATTCAATTATTCAAACTTAATTCAGTATAAGTCACTATAATTCTGATTATGTTACCTTGTATAAAATATGGTAACAAAAATGTAAATCCTCTTCTACGTATGCCTATTGGATCACGTGGCAAATCTCATACTGGTTACCACAATACCTATTTGGCATGTTTCATCGATTAGATAAGCTTCACAAATCTTATCAACTCGTATATATATGTTATCAACAAATTAGGATTGAATTCTACAGTTTTGTTGATCTTTAGATTAAGACAGTAATGAGGATTATAGATATATTTCCACATCAAATTTGAACTTAAAACTATATCTGCATGGAAGCCATACATAACTTTTTATCCTTTATACATGAGGAGGATGAATACTTAAGTTTGATCAACAAGTAATAAGCATTAAAGTTTCTACTGAAAATGAACAACTTAATTTTATCTAATTTATACAGCATCAAAAACTACCTTATAAACTAGTACGTTTAGGGCAGTGTTTTTAAAATCGGACTAACTCATTGGTTGAATTAGGTTCAATTATAAACCGATATTGTCGGGTTGGTTTTCAATTAAATCCAAAAATTTTAAATTAGATAAAATCTTTTATTAAAACCATTAAAATCTGTGATTAAGATGAATCGCATGAAGTAAACGACTTAATTAATCTTGATTTAACAACTATTTTAAAATTTAAAGTATATTTACATTTATTTCTTAAAAACTTTTATTTTAAACTAATTATATTTTTATAAATTTATATTATAAATTTTTATTTTAAAATCTATAAAACATAATTAAACTAATATTATTAAGTTTTTGATATCTATCATTGGACAATTATTTTATTTCTAATATAATATTTCTATAATTTCTATAGTTTTAAAATAAAAATATGTTAGATTACAAGTTATTTCCATTTTTAGCAAAAAAAAAAACAAGTTATTTCCATGAAAATTTTATATTTATTTTAATATTTTTAGTATTCTTATGTTATATATATTTATATTTATATTCTAATTATAGATCGTATATATTATACTTGTAGTCATTAATTAACTTGTAGTCTTGAACTTTAACATATAGATTATTCTATAATTAAATTGGCATAGAAAGTTTTCAAATGTGCGTCCATAGTTCCATTGAAAATGGCGTATATATTACATAATATATCTGGTTTATAAATGATAATTGGAATTGAAGGTTAAAACTGTTTTATATATGATACGACCAAGATTGACGCCACTACTCTTGAAATAGTGTTAGAGAAATGTTCGCATTCCCTATTGCTCTATATATTACAATACTAGTTGCTCTATATATTACAAACATTAAAAAATTTCCAATGATAGAAAATGGTGTCCATCTTTCTTTCTTTGTTTTTTTACAACAAAAATGATGTCCATCTAATTATAGTAAATGATATAAATATAGTTTCTACATGATAATTGGAGGCTTTCCCTTTACAGACGTCCCTAGGAATAGTGATTTGAATAACCAAATGGGCCGATTTACTTTCTAAAAGTAGAATGTGAACAATATTTATCTTTAATATAATAATATATGCTTTTCAAAGACATTGAGAGAAAACATAGGGGGTGTATTGAATATGTTATTTAAGAGAAGTTGAGGTAATTTGATTTTTAATGAGTTTTTGAGAGATTTTGGATGAATTAGGAAAGTTGTGGTGATTGTTATTAAACCACCCTAGAATTCCATATCAAACCATGAGATTTGGAGTTTTATTTTTTTAACAAAGAAATCTCACCAAATCACCTTAGAATCACTACGAACCTCTTAAAATCTATTACTTAAAAGATTTCCAATAACACTGGATTTTAAAACAGATTTTAAAATCACAAGTTCAATAACACTGGATTTTAAAGCATCTTTTAAAATTCATGTTTGAATAACAATGGATTTGACATTTTAATACAAATGACTTCAAAATTCTCTAAATCATCAATTGAATACACCCCCCATAGATTATCCCCCATAGATTATAAGTTTTGAATCTCACCTGCTGCTTTAATTTGATACCTAATTGTATAATTAATTAGTATCCGATACAGACTGCGGTAATACACATTTTGCGCCACCAGTTTTCGTAACAAATACCATCGTCTGCAAATATCTTTCGTTATTATTTAATGAAACCAATATATAGAGATCTCTTTTAAGCAAGCATGTTCTACGAATGAAAGTCCGCCAACTAAAGTTCGATAGATATTTGGGAGTTTATAGAATTCATGAGACGAGAAGAATTAGGTTCGTCTTGAATGCCGTAAAAATCTCAAAACCCAAGAATCCTAACTTTGGAAAACTGGCGAAATGATTTGCGCCACGTGTATGGATTGTAATCTCGTTGGCAAACCAGGATGAGTCACCAAAGCTACGGTCCCCTTTACTCCTTTAGGGCAATAACTCTTTGCTCCAATAACAAGGTAGCCACGCGGCCCATGCCTACCTCTTCTCCATTTTTTAACCCCGAAACCTCATAATGGTTACCTTAATACTGTGCACACACAAAAAAGGCTACCTTGATATTTACACACATTTAGCTAAGATCATTTAAATTCGTAACTTACAGATATAGCGAATTAATGTTGGTTAAATACTACCTAATTCGATTATGTCAGCTGTGCTATGCACATGATATATAATATCGTCGTAGTCGTAGCAAATTCACATTAAGCATTCAAGTGCCCACTTTACACTGCACATCTCGTCTGGGCTTGTCAGCACTGGACTTCATCCATTGTTGAACTTGAGCATGTAGTCAGTGGATTTTTATGTAGATTCAAAAAAAGAAAAGAATATTCACATTTTTTTATTAAAACATCTTAAAGCGGCAGACGTAGTATTAAAGTTTAGTAGTCAGAAAGGAGACGTCTTTTTTTTGTAGTGTGGATTACAGTACCCTGTTACATTTACAAACAAATGGTCAAACTGAAGTTCTGATCAACCGTTGTTTGAAAACATATTTTCGGTGCTTTATATCTAAACATCCCCACATTTGACTTAGATATTTGTCTTGGGCTGAATAGTGATATGACGATTCCTTTCATAGTTTGTTTTATATTTTCTAGAAGAAACAAGTGTATTTAATTTGAATCAGCGATCTCATCAATAATCTATATTTGGTTTGACTGATTTGTGATGTATATATGGTTTCTCTTCTCATAATTAGATCATACCGAGGAGGCAAACAATTAACAAATCACGAGGATACAACAGTTTTTGAACCTCTGATGCAACTTCTTGGCAATGCTTCCCCGCTTGGATTTCTGTAAGCACTAAGCATGGCCTTTGTTCATTGCATAGTAATGAAAATGTGTTAGATTGATTATACATATTAAAATATTATGTAGATAACTTATATGAGCCCGGCCCTGACCCAAATAGACCAAATTTGAATTTGCGTATTTAAATATATTAGTATACTAGGTAATAACATGCGGTATGCCCAAAGTAAAATATTTATTAATTATTTTGATATTTAATTTAAAAATTATATTATAAAAAAAAAAATTTTTATTATTGTTTATATTTTTTATAGTAAAAACACAAATGATCTAGTATAGAATTTAATTTTATGTTTGTAAGTTAAATTTAATAAAATATATAATATAAAATAATTTGATCAAAATAAATTTATATAGATATTTTCTATTCTAATTTTCTGAATATGTGAATTTATGTAATTTGAGTTTAATTTAATAATGATTCGTTTATATATATAATATGTCATGAAATTTTCACATATGGTCTAAATTTATAATGAATTATAATACAAAAATAAATATAAATGTTTTAACGATGAACAAAATAAAATATGATTTATATAATAAAATAGATAAATAAATTAATTACTAATCTATCATACATATTTTCTTTTTGTGATAAGTAGAAAAAAAATATTAAACCCCAATTCAAATTATAGCATATGAGAAAACATTTAGATTTTTGTATTATATGTTTGATATGATAATTCAATTTTTCTTTCAAAAGAAAATTAAAAAGTGGAGAAATTTAAATGATTTTAAAATAATTAATCTGATATAATTGTATATCAAATCTTTATTATTAAATTATTTACTAAGTTTATGGTTTTTATATAAGGAAATAGTAAGAGAGATTTTTGATTTAGATTAGTAATTAATGATAGAGATGATTAATTTAATAAAAATATTTGATTTTTTGAACTAAATTATGAATGGTATATTTTGTAATTATTCTAGTAACTTGAGCATATTTCTAAAATGAATCTAAGAGCATGATTATTGGGAGGTTTCTTTTATAATCTCTTAATTTTAAAATATATAATAAAATATTAGATATTATTTGTTTAATATCAAAGAGTTTCTAAAATATTGGAATCATTCTTCTAATAAATAAATATTATGTAATATTATATATTATCTTTATTTTTTTAGAAATTTTGATCAGAATCTTCCTATAATGTTGCTCTAAGAATGCTTGTGGTGATAACACATCATGATGGCATACATGTTAATAACATATGAATGTAAGGTTATTTTTTTAAAAAAATTCTCAAATAATATATAAGGGATAAATATTCGGTTCTAAATTTACAAAAAAACTCTTCCTAGAGTAGGACCATATTGTGCCTTGAATATATTATATAAATATTAGGTCCTAAATTTACAAAAAAAAACTCTTCATAGGATAGGACCATGTCCATAGTTTTGTAGATTTCAATTTTGACCCGATATCTAATTCTTTGGCCAAATATTTGTTTTCTTCCTTAAAATCAGTAGTTAATGTGCCGGGAAAAAATTATTTGGCTTTTGGCCTTCACATTCTCGCGGCCAGCTCTGCATGCCAACATGATTATCTAAAGTCTAAACCATCTCTAAATCCATCTTTCACATTCAAATAGTTTTTCTCTTCTTAATTATCTCTCCGTTCTTGAGCTTGAGACTTGGACCATAAATTATTTTATAGCTAATAGAACAATCAGTTTCCGTAATAGACCCAAAAATGCCAACTTAGGAAAAAAAGCATACTTCGGAGTTGCATTGCATACTTGAACCAAACCCCCGAGAGTTCATATCATCTGCGGTTTTGAAAGTTCTGATATGATGCCATACGTGTCGGTTCCTCTCTTGAGTCTCAAATTGAGACATCATTTGCTATAAATATAAAGGCCTATTGCGTTTATTTCCGTGGACGATGGAAAAGAACTATTCTTCATTTAAATATGGTCAGCAAGATCCTTTTACATAATACCATATTGCAAAACAATAGTAAAAAAAAATATAGGTAGCTAGCTACTCGTTGATTTTGACGTCTTATAGCTCTGTTTTTAATTTACGTGAAACTTGCTTAGACTTCTCTAGTACAGCTTGAGTATCAATCTCTAGGTTCAATGATGCTAACTGTTGATCCTCGTTTCAGCAAATATCTACACCAAGCTTGAAACAAGGAGAGATGTCTGATATCTCCCGAGGCTAGAGGAATGGTGTTTTGTTTTGCCTTTTGTTAAACCAAAATTAAATATTGTATGTGCAAGTCTTTCTTTTGCAGGATAATACTACCTACCAAGCAAGTTCAATTTCTTAGTCTTCTTGGAGGTGAAGATCCTTAAAAAATCATAGTCATTTTTTAATTTCTAGTCACATATAAAAAAAATATCTATCCAGGCATCAATTATAGTCGAATCTCATCGGTGTACGTATCGTGTTATCATGCCTTGGTTTTTCTTATCCAATCGAGTTTCACTCTGGGTTTTAATAGGATTTAGAAGGGAGATAAATTTGGTGGCTATTACATAAAGGAGGTTTTGATAATAATATGCAAAAGTCCATATAGAATGAGAAACAGAAGTGCGTACTAATCTATATATCTGAAAACAAAGAAGCCTGACGAACATGGCATCTCATTTCCATTCAATTGATCTAAACTCTAAAGAATCTGTGTTTACGACGTCGCTGCATTACGTGGCCATGGTCTGGGATTAGAGCGGGATCTACGTGCATTGTCATCGGTATCACCTTATCATGTTGATTCCAGTAAAAGTCTCCTCTGCTACTTTTGCTGAGTCTGGTAATTAACTGCATTTGCTTTGTTGCAACGTCAAGAGAGACAATGCTTTCGGGCAAACAAAAGTAGACGAGGAGAGGATTGTATGGATGACTGCATAGAGGTTGTGGAGAAAGAATCCGCTTTCTGGTTTCTGGATGAGTCATGAAACGTGACATAATAGTGTGTTGTTCAGAGAATGTCCACTCTTGCAGCCCTGGAAGATCAGTGAAAGAGATAGGATTAGTCTCTTGTTTCCAGATGGATCGTTTGTAGTCCACGAGTGTCCAAATCGAGAGATGTTGATTATCAACAGCTGCAACGAGCTGAAGTATGCATAGATGCCCCATGGAGACGGTTAAGGTCTCTGAAACAATGGCATCTCCACCATAAGAAGCATGACACATCTCGTGGGAACGATGGATGAGTAGGCATGTGTTACGATCATTAGGGTTGTAAGCCACAACAGGCCCGTCCTCTGCTAACCAATGTAATGCTCCTTTAAAGGCCAAGGCTTGGTGTTGAGTTGGAGACCATCCGGATTCTGACCAAGGCGGATGCACAACCCAAACACTCTTCCATTTACCGAGCATAGAATCAAACATGACTAGTCTAAATTCGGAATGTCTAGTTTTCATCAACTTGACAACATGGTATAGGCCTTTCGTCCCATTCCCTATTAATCCTATAGGGATCCCCGACGACGCCTCGCGGGCTTCAGGAAGAAGAGTCCATCGCATAGTCACAGGATTCACAATATAGAATTCTTCAGATGAATATTTCATGCACAACAAGACATCTTTGTAAGAGGCTAGAACACACACCGGAGGATCAAACTCGGGATCGACATAGTTGCTTAACTCGAAGCCTTTCCAACCCTCCAAGCATATGTCCTTTGTAGCATATAGAGGTTGTGTGTTGAGGATCAAAGCCAAGCTTGGGTTTTGAAGGAAGGAAGAAGAAGATATCAGAGAGTTCCATCGTTTGCTCACGTTTTTGCAAGTAACGAGATCTCTAGGGTTACGTAGCTGGAAAAAATCTCGTTCAATAGCAAGCTCTCAGCTCAGGTAAATCATCGATGATATTTGGTTTTTCTGTTGCAGCAACTTTGCGTTTTCTTCTTCTGTCTATCCAGTACAAAGCTCTCTTTGATCTCTTTCTTTTTCTCAACGATGCCATCTTTGGTCTCTCGCCCTTCAGTTTTCCTTTAGTATTGTAATTTATTGTATATAATAATAATAATAATTATCTACAAGCTTGCTAAACCCTAGTCCATGTTGACTTTTTTAACTTCCTCATCTTTTCTTTTTCCTTTTGTGATGAATATTTTTTGGTCGACAAATTTCCAAAATAGAGGTAGATTTTTCAACTGCAAACACAAAATTACTAATTATAGTACAGGAACGGGTGCCTTTTCATGCTTTCCAATCTACTTCTACTTTGGAAACTTACTAATATTTATTGTAATAGAAAAGCAGTCAAGATGGAACGTCAACAAAGGGAAAGAAACTAATGGAGACATGAATAATCTAGAACAATATAGTCGATTGCCAACAGATTAAGTAAATAATTGAGTCTTTGTGAAAGAATACATGTATAATCAAACTAACACATTTTTGCATTACTATGCAAAGAATAAAGGCCATGCTTATTGCTTACAGACATCCAAGCGGAGAAGCCTTGCCAAGAAGTTGCATCAGAGGTTCAAAACTGGTGTGCCCTCGTGAGTGTTACTTGCTTGCCTCCTTGGTATGATCTACTTATGAGAAGAGAAACCACATATATCTCACAAATCAATCAAACCAAAAACAAGATTAATGATGAGATCCCTCTTCCAAGTATACTTGTGTGTGTTCTTCTGGAAAATATAAAACAAAACTACTACCTTCCAGATTCAGATAAGGGGGGTACAAACTGTTCTAAGAAGATTGCTTCAAAGATGTAAATCAGAAAAGATTTAGCAATCAAGTCAACATAGAAAGTATAGTTACCAAAACCATACATTTTCAATGAGAACCAGTCTGCTTACCGTACGTGAAAAGTGCATGTAGTGAAGTACAAGGCCAACTTAGCTAAAAATGTTGTGTAATTCTTTTTAGTTATTAGTAAGTAGAGCCCATTCAGAAAAAAAGCTAAACACCACGGCTAATGAAGTTTTGAAGATGACAGGCTTACTCAGAGGCTGCGTGTCTGAATAATTGGTAAACCCAAGGAGAACTAAGACAGCATCAACACTACATTAGGCGAACATCCGATCGCAGAAAAGAGAAGCATCAGCTACTAATCAGCTAACCAAAAACTGCTTACCTAAAAGAACTACCAAACATCATGAATTGTGAAACAAAAGAGAATATAAGTAGATAAGTGTATTATACAATAATAATCATGGCGCTGAATGTTGCCAGTCAATAGATTAATTAACTCCATATCGATAGGCTACCACGGCCTAGCTGCAAGATAATGCGGTTTAATGAGACCAAAAGCTAACTACGAAGAAACTATATTCTAATATTTCTATTAAGTCAGGAAATCCAAACAGAAAGCTGAAAATGAATAGGGCAAGAAAACCGTTTCAGCAATCACGAAACCGTTCCAGAACTCATGCAGCAAATGCAGGATACAAAAAAGGCGTGATGTCCACCTGATTTCTCTAACATCAAGTTGAGTCCAGCTTAACTTGCCATAATAAAAGAACATCCTATGAGTGGACAGGCCATTAATGTTCTATACATTATACACCAAATTTTTTTGCCACAATGCAAACCGAGAAACAATATATTTCTCAACTCCTTCACAGTGTGATCAAAGGATTCAAACACTAATTTTATTTCTTACCAAATCATCTCTAGACTTCGGCAATTCATGTTTCTGTGAAACTATAACCTATCATATGTGTATCAGAATCAGAGAAGACAAACAAAGGGAGTAAAGGCAGGAGGTAGAATACCTCACTCGAGGAAACAGATGATTTTGATATGTCCGTAGTAGAATCAGGAAGTAACAAAAACCCCAATAGATTCTCTTGCAAACACCTTCAAAGAAAATAACGTTTCAAGATATACTAACTGAGATACAGAATAAGAGAATGTAAAACTTCAGAAGGTTAAGGTAACAAAAATCCTAAGTGGTTCATATCATTCTACATGTCACATTATCACCACGATTAGTAAGGAAAGAAGCATGTCATGTCATCAAACTACAAACAATCATATTTACTTATCCCTTTTAAATTTAAATTCCAAGATGACATTAGCAATGATAAATCCTCTAGAACTCATTTTTGATCTATGGACATGTGCGATCTTTGTTCAAGTTTTTACAATCCAGGCAAATCCTATGACTTGAAAACTAAACTAACAAGGGCTAAAGATCTAAAACTATGAAAAGTTAAAAGAGAGAGATACTTAAATCTAAAGATCATAAAGAGGGAACGGGTGAGGATAATCTAAGATCAATTGTTGTTTTTCCCCCTCTCTACAGAATCAGTTGATCCAATAACACGGAGATAAAGTTACAAGAATGCAATGACTCGAGATCCAACAAACAAACATGGTATAGAAGAAGTTGAGCAGATACTTTCTGTCAGGAACAAAGTCAGAAATCAGCCTATGTAAGCCACAAATATCTAAAAGTCTCGGGATCCTTTTCTAAAAAACAGAAGATCCATAATCTACAAAAAGAAAGTTCCACGAGAAACCAGGTACATGATAAACTCGAAATTTCATCTGCAAAACAAGAGGAAGGAATCAGTCCTCTCACCATGGCGATCACCAAGCCTTTCTACTGAATCTCTGCGGCACTAAAGTGGATGTGACAGTTACTCACAAAACCTTCAGCCGTACGTCGATGGATTCGCAATGTCTGACACGTTAACCAGAACTCGATGAGCTGAAGGATGACTCTGTCTCAACCATCCACATGGGCGTTGGCCGTGAGTGTATCATCATCCAGTTTGACCAACTTCTCAACGCTTTGTGTGTTGTTGCTGCTTCAACTTCATTTCATGAATGTTGTTTGATACTCGAATATATATTGCTAGTCAACTCTATTGTCCATCGAATTAAGGTACATAACTCACTAGTCTCAGGTGGATCATTTAGTTACAATACACAGAGAATGATAATCATCGACTCTCTCATTCCACTGTGATTGGGATGAGTTGAAGCTTGAACCTGCACAACTTGTTGACACTTTGTGTTGACAAAAAGTAAAGGTTGTATTTGAGACTCAATTACTCAAAGGGTCTCCTATCCACACAAAACAATATCGTCTTTTTCTACAGCTTTTACAGCACAGCACTAGAGATGTGGGGATTACCTCAGACCTAGATCGATGGCAGTGTTTCTTTTGAAATCGTTCCATTCCAATGGAGGCCAGCCAGGCACCACAACTAAAACCATTTCTTGGCATCTTGGAACGTCGGATGGTAACAGAGGGGGAGAGAGAGAGAGAGACACACACACACTCTGTGAAAAATACCTCACAAGTTGCAAGATAAGGTCAGTTCATGTCTATACATGCGTCCTCAAAGGGTCCTAAAAGAGAAGGTAAGGTAGCTTTTAGTCCATGAAACCGCATTGAGAACAAAACCATGAGCTTTTCGTAAAACAAACTCTTTAACCGCATTTTAAATTCCCAACCAAGACAGAGAGAACCAGGACCATCACATGATGAGAAACAAGGTACGTACATACATCTTCTCTGGGGATATGCATGCTAGCCTGAGTGGGACATGTTGACTAACAAATAAAGACCTTAATTACGTACACGATGAGAAAATGTGAATGAGAGGGTTTCTTCTAGATGCCTAAGTTTACCACTATTCCTCCTCTCGGCCCGGCTAAGTTAACCAATTCTTTCCTCGCTTGCAGAAATACTTAGCTACATTCAATAGATATCCAACACTCGCAGGATATCCCACCACCATATGATCCATGACAACACAAACACAGTACTTAGAATACTTAGGCTTGAAGATCGTTGTGGCCCCATGGCCATCTATACTCTTTGACTCTAAAACCAACAAAAAAAATTCGTGAACAACGTGGTCGCTCACCATTTCAAAGTTCACTAACGCACGAAATCTAAAGTACGTACGAATGCAGTAGAAAAAGAAGAAGAAGAAGTAAATAACTGTCCCCCAATCATGTGGCAAGTAAATAGAAATGAAGCAAAAAAAAAAGGGCATCTATGTACACTAAAGACAACAACAACAAAATACATACTGTAATTATTAAAAAATATTTACCATAACATCCAAAATGACGTGTTATGTGCACTTATTTATTTAGGTTAGAGCACCTCCAATAGGAGGTTCTATAGAGGGGTTGTAAGAGAAATTATCCAAAAAATAAATCAAAAAGAAAAAAAAACTTCAGAACCGCTTCTGATCATAGTGTTTTTAGAAGGGGTAAAACCTCATACGTGTCACTATTGTATTAGTGTAATTTAAAAAAAAAAAAAAAAATTCACAGTCTCTCTCTTTTCCTTTTTTTCGCGCATCTTTCTCTCCTCTGTGGGCGATGGCGAAAACAAAATCAATCGATTTTGTGCCTGTTTTCACTTCAACTCGGTTTGACCTTATGTCTGCTTTGATGTCAACTAGAGGTTATAGAAAATTTGGTGAACTCGCCATTTGTTTTGTAATCTATCTTCCTCTAATCTCTTCCTACTTTAATAGCGAGTTAAGGTCAAGTAATCACATGCAAAGGTATACTCTTTATAATTGAAAAATCATTCTAAAATCCTATCGAGATTCACTGATATCTTTCCATATAAATGTTTTGTTTCAATCGAAAGATTTATTGATATCTTTGAATCGAAATCGATTCTGAAATCAATTGATTAAATCTACAAGTGTTAAACTTTCAGGTTGATCTTGCACATCTTATGGCAACTCGTGATCAGGAATTACAAACTCTTTATGTAGTATATTTAAATGAGGAAGGTTACTATATGGTATGTTAATATGGTTTTATGTAATGTTTACTTAAAATTTTATGAAATCTAATAATTTGTAAGTTTGATCAAATATAAAATAAATAAAAAATTTCATCAAATATTATAATTACAAAAATAATATTTTTTAAAAAAGAAACATGATAGATTTTACCATTGGAGGTTTACAAAATTAATTATCTTTTAAGAGGTTCTAAACTAAATAAACTTCAAAATTTATGTTTAAAATAATTTTTAAAACTTATAAAAAAGTTCTGACTTTGAAGATGGTCTTTTCGTATGTTACTATATAATAACAACCGAATAGTGTGTAACAGAACACTAAACAGTTAGGACATAAAAGCAAGTAAGTAGTTGAAAGAAACCCGTCTTCATTTTCTACTCCTTCTTAACCAAGCTTAATTGTCGTTACAATCCGGAAACTGCGACACAAACAAATAAATTCCATAGAGAAATTTATATATAACAAAATTGCCGTTGGCTATACCACCAAGATAAGATAAAGAAAAACAGAGGTGAAGTACAAACAAGTCAATGACCTGCGCCGGACGTTGGGTTGACGAAGCTATACATAAACATGTTATCTTTTATACATGAGATGAGCAATTCTTGGGTGTTATTTATTTATTGATTTAAAAATTTCGATGGGATTTATAAATATTAGCAAAATATTCTGATTTCCAAATCTAATAATAAATATGTACAAATCCGAGGGTTTCTCTTCGGATTTTTTAATCTTTGTATTTTTAACAAACAAATCCATTCAAATCCACTCAAATTCATTATAAAATCAAATCCATAAATAAATCCGTATAATTGAATAACACATTATTTTAATTAAGATTTATAAATCATAAAACTAATAACACATAATTTTAACATAGATTATAAAATCATGAAACCAATAACACTTGATTTCATTCAGATTTTCAAATTCATTAAAATACATAAACCAATAACTCCACTTAACTCCACTTAAGTTTGGTAAACACATAATTACTAAACAATAAACAAGATTATTTGTGTGTCGATTATTTTGTTTACTAATGACAATTAAGAATTTATGATGATCAACTACAATTGAAACGTTTCTGCCCACCAATAACATATCTATAGTTCGCCACAACAACACTGTTCTCATATCTTTGATACGTTTGAAAACCATTCACTTGAATTTGATTAGAGATATAATTCTCTTCGCACAAAAGAAAAGTATACGAAATTCTCATTCAAAATGGTGTATCCAATATTGTACATACATGACAATTGAAGGGATTACATATGAATCGACCAAGATTTACGCCACTCCATAATCTAAAATATATTAGCATTCCTATCGTAGCCAGCAACGACCACCTCTCCTCTTCTTGAGCTCTATTTTCAGTTTATTGGTTCCCTTACAATTCTTGATTTTCTACTCTTGTCGCCTGCTTTCTGCTTTCAGTTCTTGTATGTAATAAGATGTTCGAAGCAACAATGTGAAAGAAAAAGATAAATCTTAACATTCAGATACAAAAGTGTTTAGATGCGTTACACTTTAGAGGAAAATGTCGGCATGAACTCCTTGGGTTTCTGGAGAGGTACTTCACTGAACCAGCCATGGCTAAGAGCCTCGTCAACTGTAAGGCGCTTCTCAGGGTCAACATTCAATAATCTGTTCAACAAATCAAACCCCAATTCTGAAAGAACTGGACCTCCTGTAAAAGATGCAGCAGGAAATTTCTTACGAAGTAAATTGTACGGTTGCTTACGAAACTTGGCTTTGGAACCTGGCAGCGACGTGTAACCAGGCCAGCTTGTCTCACTCGGTGTTCCAAGAACCGCAAATATCTGTTGAAGCTGGTCAATGTCATTCTGACTTTTCCCTCGGAAAAGAGGTTTTAGAGACAACAACTCACCCATAATGCATCCAATCGACCACATATCAACTGCGGTTGAATACTCCTTTGTTCCTAGAAGAAGTTCTGGTGACCTGTACCACTGTGTAACAACCAACTGCGTGTAAGGCTTGATAGGACTCCCATATTGACGAGCCATTCCAAAGTCGCATATTTTCAGCTCTCCACTGTTGTTCAATAGCAGATTCGACGGCTTCAGATCCCTGTGGATGATCCAGTTGCTATGGAGGTACTTGACACCCTCCAAAAGCTGAACCATCAGGCATTTCACCTCACTGGTGCTAAACGGCTGTTTCATCCTGTCCATTACACCCCTCAAGTCATGTTCCAAGTGTTCCATGACCATGAAAACACTATCGCCATTTCCAACCACGACTTCCTTGACATTAACAATCGACGGGTGACTGCAAGACAAAAGAATGTTGATCTCTCTCAGCGATGTCAACGGGAATCCATATTCGTCTTCCATGTTCATCTTGATCATTTTAAGCGCCACGATCTCCTCTGTCTTCCTATCCTTAGCTTTGTAGACAACACCATAAGTTCCTTCGTTAATCTTACTAAGCTTCTGGTACTCGTTAACATCCCTACTACCAGATAGCATGCTAAACCCTCCTCCTTCTAGTTCATCAATTCCAGAGTCACTAAAATCGGAAGTAGAACATTCTGCCTCACCTTCCAACTCATGCTCCGAAACTTCACGAGTACTAACGGGTTCTAAGCTACGACACCCAGATGAACTCGAACGCCCATCTTCAGACGCTTGCAATTCACCGCTCTCGGGAGTCAAACTGCCCCTATTCCATCTGCAATTCCTAACAACATCAGCTTCCAACTTAGGGGATTCCAAACACGTCGCCCACTTAGAAGTAACAATATTTGGTGCCTGAACCACCTGCTCTTCCTCCAACTGACCCTCCTCAAGATCATCAAAACGATCCTGGCTAAACAAATGAGCTTTCGCAGGCGGCACTGACACTAAAGACACCTTCCTAGTAGCTTCAGCCAAATGAACAATCTGGTTGGAAGATACTACAGTCTTCTCACAAAGCGGAGGTCGAAAGACTTGATCTTTTCTCTCCAAAGAACACTTCCTCCTCTTCTGAGGATAATCTTCACCCGAATCACGTCTCCCATCATTCCACCTGCGATCAAAATCATTAGATCGTTTCGTTTGACGCGTGTCACCATCTCTACCACCACCACCACCTTGGCGAGAATAAAACTCACGAGCACGATCAACAACGACAACGGAACTCCTCGAAACTTCAACTCCTCCTGCCGCCATCGGATTCAATAATAACCAAAATCGAAACAAACAAAAGAAAACCCAAATCACCAAATCGCCACACACAGAGAAAAAAAGAGAAACCTTTTATGCAGATTCGACGATAGCTTTGGTTATTCCTTCAATTAATCGAACACAAACAAAAAAGAAAACAATCAAAGAAAGAGAGAATCTCAACGAAAAAACAAACCAGATCTGAGAAACCCTAAAAAGTCAATTCCAGTCTCTCTCCGTCGATTCTCAGAGGTGATGCTGGACGGCGAATTAGGAAAAAGAAAGGAATTCAGAAGAGAAGACAAAGAGATCGATCGAAGAGCGAAACTGAAGGAATCTTTCTGAATCCTCTCGATTGAGAAAGCAAAGATGAGTTTCTTCTTTTACGGCCTCTCGTCGTCGATTGGCTTTATCTTTTTATAGACCAAAGTCAATTCAATGGGCCGTCCAGTTATTTCCTTTTTTAATTATTACTTTCTTGTTTTAAGATTTATCCTGTGTTCGCAGGTGTATAATAATCACATGGTATTAGCAATTGTTTAACCGTTAGATCATAATAATCCAGGGCCTCGGAGACGCGCACATGCGATATTTTTTAGTTAACAGCAAATTGACGGCGAAGATGATGTTAGCTCAAGTTGATCGAACGATTGACGTTTTAACGCGTTAAACTTGCTTTCAATATTCCTTCCCTTCTCCATGTGATCATCAAAGAAACAAAATCTTCGTAGATTAATTCCATAAAGTCTACTTGACAAAAAATTATAAAAATAAATCCGACCTGCCGGAATCGAACCAGCGACCTAAAGATTTGCTGTCACAGACTACAGTCTTCCGCTCTACCAACTGAGCTAAGGTCGGTTGTTGGTTATTGGTTTACTTATATGTTTAATAATAGACACGTAAACCATCGTACCTCTGAACGTATGCTCCAAACTGTAGAGTGTAGACTTTCACGTCCCGACCAAATTCTAGAAACAAGTCTATCGTTTCCGGTTTCGGAAGCTCTCGTGATGCTTTCAGGCGTGTTTTTGTTTTCTCTCTCTCTGTTCTTTTGTTTGTTTTGGCTCCTAAATTTGCATGTCAGCACTGTTTTATATCTAGGTGAAGACTGTCAAGTAGGTTATTGATTATTACCATAGCCTTTTTGGTAAATTTCTTTGGAGGAGATGATATTTTTGTTTTCGGGTGGAGGGATGCATTGTGAGGTTCTTCTCTTGTATTAGAATGATCAACAGGTTTGTTTTGGAGAAGACTTAACATTGTCATGCTGATTTAGTTACACCACAGGCACAGTACTTCTTTACTCAATATGACAGATTTCGCTAACAAATATCCGACCGCTGATATTTTGCAGGTTGCAATGTTAAATGGTGCGTCTAATAAGGAGAATTGTCTCCCTCTAGTGGCATTGAAGTAGTCTCACAAGTTTAGCAATCTTTGAACCTCAAATGTTACATTTTTACTCAAAATTCAAAGCAAATCTACTGACCAAGAACCTCACAAAGCTTAGAGAAATCAAGCTACAACGGAAGCAGCAATGAAATAGAAGTAAATTATACTGAAGACTCTGCTCCTTAATCTGAATGAGCAGTTGTTGGTTTGGAAGTTCATTTGCATTCGACACAGCACTGTAAATCTCTTGTCAACCAATGTTAAAGCTTTAGTGATTGCAAATGTTTTCTCAAATTTATGCAGCTCTGTCCTTATGACTTTTGATCGCATAGGTTTAAAAGAATTCGGAAACTGTAATATGGAACTATAGAATTTTTTGAATATAAAGTTATTTAAGTAATATAATTGATTGAGACTTGAAAGTGACAAGATATAAGAAAGAAGAATTTTTCTACAAGATATAAGAAAGAAGAATTTTTCTACAAGATATAAGAAAGAAGAATTTTTCTATCTTTAAGTTAGGATCAAATTTTTGAATGGATAGTGATGTTGTTGCTGCATTCAATATTCAGTGATTTAGCATTACTCTAAGTCTCTCGTGAACTGATTGCAAACGTATGCATTTAGGATCAAATGGTTTGTTAAGCATTTAGCAAACCAAGTGAACTCTGCTTTTTGAATGGATAGTGATGTGAAAGCAGAGTTCACTCTAAGTCTCTCGTGAACTGATTGCAAACGTATGCAGCTCTGCCTCTAAGTTCGAAAGATTCTGAAACGGTAATCTGGAAGTAAGGAACTCTTGGAATGTGTGAAAGTGATTTAAGGAATGTAATTGATTGCTACTTGAGAGACAAAATAAGAAATAAGTATTTTCTCTCACTAAGTTAAGATCAAATTTTTAAATGAATAGGCCAGTGATCCCGTTGAGTTCTTGATCCCAGATAAAAGAATTCTTCGGGATAGGCCAGTGAGACCGTCGGAAAAAAGCTAAGGAGATGAAATGGCAGCCTGCAACCGGTGGACGTGGCAATCTGGACGAGGAAGGAGAGCTGGCCGAGGTTAGTAATGACATCGGAGGAAGTCTTGTCATTTATTCGAAGCGGAAGTTTCGGATATTCTCTCGTCATTACTTCTATATTTTTCAATACTTTGCATGTCATGTAATCTCTTTAAATGGTCAGAATGAACCATAATTGTAATCTAGTTTCATCAATAAAATAATCGGTTAGAAAAAAGAAAAAAAAAGATAATGGATAACGATGTTGTTGCTGCAGTCAATGTACAGTGATGATGATAGATCATTTAGCAAATCAAGGTGAACTCTGCATTGACAACAGACCCCTATGATATCATCTGGCGGCACAATAGTTATCCATTGTGTCTGAATTGGAAGATCTTGGTTTTAATTTTTATGAACCATTGCATTGTAAGTATACTTTTTAGCATTACTTTTACTCTTGTATGATCTTAAGACAGCAATCTTTGGGTACATAGTATTTTATGTTTTTTTTATAAACAGTTTTAAAAAGAATATAAAAAAGTTAAAACTAATGGTTACTAGTAGTAACTTACTACAAAGCGACTTCATAAAGCAGCTCATGCAACTCTATCAAGTTGTCATGTTAATAGTGTCTTTCTCACATGGCTAACAGTCATAAGCCGTAGCCACCGAATAACTCCTTTTCCTGTTGCTCTGATCCGAAAATGTCGGTTCTGAAGTTTTCAGCATTACGGAAAGTTATTTTATAAAAGAACATTTGAGAATTGAGAAGACGTAGACAACATCTTGCCGGAGTTATGCCGCACCACACCAGCTGCTAAAGTATTCGGTAGATTTCTGTCAAATGGGCGTATCTGCAAAAGAGCACTTCCTTCACATTTCATTTGGCCTGAATATCTATCTCTATACCACTGCTAATCCGGACCAGACTAAAATTCGATTGCTGATTTAGTATGGGTTATGATCGGTTTGCTCAATCCAATTTGGTTTGGTTATGTGTTTAACCCAATCACTCCTACTAATTTTCATTAAACTGTTTTCTTTTTCAAATAATAGGTGGTGCAAGCAATCAACAAATACCAATTACTTTCGATTGTAATATATAGAAATCTACAGATTTTTACTTTTTGCAGAAGTACTGTTTAATTATAATATAAATCCACTCATTTTAAACGTGGTCAAGGATATGACTTGACTTCTCTCCTCTTGATCTTCACATTGAGCCCACCAGCCATATGAGCCGTCAAAAGAGGGACAAAAACCGGCCTGTTCTTATTAACCGGCACAATCTCAAACTGACTCAAAACAGAACCAACGACGTATTTCATCTGCATAAACGCCATTTCCTTCCCTACACAAACCCTCGGTCCGGCCTGAAAAACAGGAAACTTGTAAGGACAGACGGATTTCAAAACCAGTCCGGTACTCCCCGCTTCAGATTCAAACCACCGGTTCGGTTTAAACTCCTCACAATCTTTCCCCCACAGCTTCTCCATCCTCCCCATACCGTACGGAAAATACGTCACTTTATCTCCTTTCTTGACACGTGTCCCATCAGGCAAAATGTCGTTGTTTGCAGCATGCTTAGAGTCCCACGACACAGGTGGGTAAAGCCTCATGGCTTCACATAAGCAAGCCTTCGTGTAACTCATCTCTTTCAATTCCTCAAACCCTAGCCCTAAACTTATCAACGGGTCCACTTCCTCCAGAAGCTTCCTCTCCACGTCATCATTTTCAGACAGCAACCAAAACAGCCACGTCATCGCCGCTGACGTCGTATCCCTTCCCGCCATGATAAAGCTAATAACCATGTCCCTCACCGATTTGCCGTCGTGGCCGGCGGCTAGAAACCTCGATAGAAGATCTTGTTTGGCTTCTTCTCCGGTCCCGATATCGAGACTCTTCTTCTTAGCTCTGACAACCTCAGAAACCAACACGTGTACGGTCCTAATCGCTTCTCTCAACCTCCTCTCGCTTCCCACGTTCAACACTCGCTTCACTTTCCAAACAGCGTAAACCGGCTCCGTGGCACGTCGAGCACTAATCTCAGCCGCGGTATCAAATGCCTTAGCAAGTGGATTAACGGGCCGGGTCAAATCCAAACAATCCGGATCCCAACCCAAAGAGACTTTACAAACAACATCGAAAGCGAAACGTTTCAAAACATCTTGCATATCTAAGGTCGTTCCGACATCAGCCGCCGCTGAAAGCACCGGTACGAGACGGTTTTCTACTTCTTCTTTAAGAACCTCGAAAGCATAACTCCTGAGAGAGCGAGTCGAAAACTCATGGCTAGCGAGTTTACGCTGAGAGCTCCACGAGTGACCGTCGACGTTAAAAATGCCTTTTCCAAGAAGATCACCAAGGAGATCGGTAAAAGGTTTTCCTTTAGGGAAATTGAAGAAGTTTGTTTTGAGAATATATTCGACGTTTTCTGGGTTTGCTGTGACGATGGTGCGACGGTTTCCAAGGAGAGGAATTGAGATGGTCTGCGACGGAGAGAGACGGAGGAGTTCGGTGTACCATTGGAGAAGACGGCGACGGTTTTTGTTGAAAGAGAGTGTGGAGCCAATGAATGGATACGATCTTGGTCCATTTGCGGCGGTTTCTTGGATTTTTTTAGTTGAAGATGAATAGAAAATTAAGATGATGATCATTACAAGAAACGCTAAAATAAAAAAGTTTAGAAGAAATGCCATTTTTTTCCTTGGTATTTGTTTTCGTAGGAGTCTGAGAGAATTTGTGAATGTGATCTCAGTTTTTATGTGTCTGGGTTCTTACTTGATCGTGGGTATTGCGTGTATCTTATAGGAGGGAATAAGTGGCGGGTCCATCGTCGTCTAAAATAATATCGTGTTAAATATTTTTTTTGGATCCACGACACACGATATTATGTGGATGGAGGCAGATGTTATTTTTTAATTACTTTATTTTTTGTCGTTAATAAAGGTGTATTATGCCATGGTACTACTTCATTTATATTATTAATGGTTTTCCTTTTTTAATGTTTTTCTTTTTTTGGGAATGTTTTGAACGAAACGATGAGAATATTTAATCCGGCTACTTTTAAGAAAAAAATTGTATCGAGTTCCTAATAATGTTAGCTATGTTTGACTTTTGATTGATTTAAGTAATGAGGAAATTGAACTGTCGTAGTGTAATTTTTTATACGAATTTTTAGCAGGGTAGGTGGGTAACATTGTAAAATACATTATACACTCTTTTTCTATAAAGAACTTATCTATAATAGTATAAAATAAATTAAGGATCAGTTACAGAAACGAAAATATGATAATTTATTCATTCAGTAGAGTCCACCCGAGGCACACTTGTACACTTGTCTTCTAAAATTTGACGTGTTGTAAACGCTTTAGGCTTTTGGAGAGGTGTAAGTCAAAAGCTCATCACGTGGCATATTCGCCGACAAGAGTCACAAAACCACTTATAGAAAGAAAATGTAATGCCAAAACAATCAACTATTGTAACGTAACTGCATCTTTTTTAAAAAATGAATGTAACGTAACTGCATTATTATGTACGTTACTACTACTTATAAAGTTGGCGACAATATAAATACGCATATACTTTTTAAAGGTTAACCAAAATTCAAATGATTTACGACATCTCCAATAATGGTTAAAATAATGTTTATAGACAGCAAAACTTTGATAACAGTATTTATTAGATTAAAAGTTCGAATATAATAGTTGTTTCTTTTGACCCAAAAAAAAAAGTTGTCTATAAGACATTTATAGTAGTTGAAATTTGAACCTAACATAAAAAAAAATTGAACCTACAATGGTAACTTGAAAATATAATTATGCAAAACATAGATCTAAGACATGAATTTAGCTCCGCTTTTCTATTAATGGGTTTTCTTATTAGATCGTTTTAACAACAACTGAGCGATTATACTTTTGATAAAATGGTCGGGTGTCAAATAAATGTCGAGCCGAAATATGAGAAGAAATTGAAAAAGAAGAAAATAAAATTACAAAATACCGTTCTCACTGGTGTTCCCTTCTCATTTTTGCATGTGCCATTTAGAATTGAAACGGTCACGCGCGTGTCCCAAAATCACGGATAGTTTTTGTAACTGATCCTTAATATTATGCTTTTTTACGCATGGAAAACTATCTCTATTGTTTTCATATTATTATAAGAATCTGTTATTATGTGAAAATAAATGTTTTCGTAAGAAGGTATGTTCTTCTAAAGATTAGTCTCGTAACAAATAAAGAACCTCGTTTTATATATACTACTTTAAATCTTCACACTTTTAGTACAGGAATCCATATTATTTATTCACTAATGCAAGTTCTTACACCATTAATATGGACTTCTAATAAAAGTTTTAAATACTATTTATTTGATCTCCATATTTTCTCATACCACCTTCTCTTTACGTATTACCATTTCTTATTGCTGTTTTTTACTACGTGTCTACGTCTTCAACCTTTACAGCATCTTTATATATCGTGATTCATGAGTATCACAGTTTTTAAAGATTAAAGATTATTTGGAAAAAGTGGAGAGAAAAGTAAGGTTTTCGTTAGAGAAACTCAACAAAAAACGTGAGATACTTTGGTAACAACGATTATTTTTGAATAGTTACTTTTTTTTTTTGATAGACTTCCTACATTAATTTGGTGAAAAGTCCATAATTATTCTGTATTCTCTAATATAAGATCTTGAGAAAAAGAAGTGATCTCGATGAAATGGATTTCAGCCACTCGCGTTAATTAGGATATCTTCTCGTGCACAATATGATGAACGGCCAAAAAACACTCGTGCCGAAAATCATCAACGAGCAAAAACAACGGCGCCGTTCTATGAATTAGGTGATACCACGATATAGTGAGATACTTTGATTTGATAGCGTAACAAAGAAAGAGACATTTTTGGTCAAAAGAAAAAAACAACAAAAAGACGAGACATAAGAAAAGGACTACTAGCCGTTTTTTTTATTCATTTCAATAATTCTTATCAAGTTCACCGTCCACAAAACAAAATTGAAACTGATATCATTAAATCTTTTCTTTCCACTAATGTATGTTATCTCATACTGGTAAACCGTCTAAGTAGATTTTCATTAAGCTTTTCGAAGATTAACCTACGTATACGAATGTGATGCGGCGATGCCCATAAAAGCGTTTGACTCTTTCATCATTTCACTGTGTACATACTTTCCCCTTGAATCTTGCACAATCTATCGATAGCCCTTTTTATTGATTGTAACTTAACATAACTTATAGGTGGTCTTTTAAAACCACGTGAGGTTTGGTTCATCGAACCAGAGTATAGTTTTCACAGAACTGATTTAGTTCAAAAAGTGAGATTAGACGGTCACTACCCGATCCCTTTTTATAAAGTTAAGACTAAAGTATCCCTTTAGCTGTTAATTATATAGGGTTATTGCCGTTATCAGTTTAGTTGTAAAATCATAGGCTGTGTTTCTTACTTTTTCCTATTTCCTTTTCCTGCTCCAGCTTGGTATGGTTTTCATAGATTGGTAATCTCCTTTAGAAAGAAACTAGTCAGTTGCTGCAAGGGATGTTTTGGCTGGTAGTCATCTTTACTCTTATTGACCCTGCTTACCACAGTGAGAACATGTTTATACTCTTTTTGTGCTGACGACGTCTTAAAAATTAAAATGTTTTGGGCAGACAATCAGTTAGCTGTGTATTAGCATTGTATTCTCTAGTGTTACAAACATAGGTTTTCTTATGATGTGCATTGTTTCAGCTATATATATCCTTTTCAGAGGTTATTGTTACTGAGTTTATTTTATCACTATCATATTTTCTGAGTCGTTCATACTGAGATATGCATTATAATTAAGCTCCCCTTAAATGCTAGGCTGTACTTGAGATATAAAATTCTTGAACGAATATCACATAAGGTTCATATTTGAGGTTACATTAAAGACTGTGGTTTTGCTATAAACGAAGAAACTTGAACCATCCCTAAATCAAATAGTTTGCTTCATCTTGAGCCGTCTCTGGATTACATTATGGGATTTATGAAATGGAGGGTCATATGTAAGGTGGTGTTGTTGCTAAAACAATGATTTTGACTATCCTATGTAAATCACTTTCTTTAATTTTTTTAGCTTTTATCATGTCCATATTCAGAAGGATGTCTTTCGCTTTCTATTCGATTGCCTTGATTAACTAAGCAATATCATATTCCTAAATGCTGTCTTTCAAAGATTTCTACCAGAGTGCTTGAAGGTTGGGAAATTCCAAAGATAAAAAATTAGAATCAGTTTATTTGGCTGTCATAGTTGAATGGTTCTAGCTTAATCTCTAGGATCATCCATATACCACCAATCTTTCATGTTCTCAAGAACTTGCTATTAGTTTACTTCTTTATTCTTCTTTTCCTGTTTTGAGCACTTGCTAGAAATACATAGGCTCAGATCATTAAATGTCCTATATATGTCATCTTGATTCTTGAATCTGTTGAAACAAGAAAAGCGTATCTCTTTTTGGAGTTACGTTTCAAATGCTGGATATATCTTTCGCCTATTTCTTATGTATATCACACTATGTTTGCCTATGATTAGACAAGTAGACCTTATTTTCATGTACTCTTATGCCTCATTATCCATTTTTCCTTGCTTTCTCGTAAAAAAATCCTGATTTTATTAAGACGATGAAACAACTGGTTCTACGTACACCAAGATTAAAAAAAAACAAAGAAGTCTGACAATTCTTTGACGCTAAAGGAAAGGTATTTTGTTTTGTGTTTAGCTTAATCAAAATAAACAATTTATGTGGAACTCTTTTACAGGATATAGCACTACCGATTAAGTTCAATTTCCTAGCCTTTATCGAGGTACATTCATGAAAGCTCTTGAGAGAATAAAAGTAAACGACTTGAGTGTTATATGGACGGCAACATAAAAGTTGGGCACATGATGGATGATGATGTCAAGACTTGCAGCCATGGCAAGTTAGTGATTGAGATAGGATCATACTCTTGTTTCCATTTGGATTGTTCGCAGTCTACAAAGGTCCAAATTGAGAAAAGATGATGATGATGATGATGATGATGATCAGATCAGTAGCTTGAACGAGCTGAAGAATGTGTAGATAGCCCATGAAAATGGTTAAATCCTAACAACGACATCACCACCATAAGAAGCATGTCGCATCTTTTGAGAACGATGGATGAGTAGACATGTGTTTTGATCATTAGGGCTGTAAGCCACGACAGGTTCGTCCTTGGCAAACCAATGTAAAACTTCTTTGCAGGCCAAGGCTTGGTATTGAGTTGGGTTGGACGGTTGTGACCAAGGCAAATGGTGAAACCAAATGCCTTGAACCGCTCATAGAATCAAACAAGAATGGTTTAGAAAAAGTAGGTATATAGCACATCAACTTGATAATATAGTATTAGTAGTATATATGCCTTTTGTCTAACTCCATAATAATCCAAGAAAAATGTTGTCAGCAAGATATACCCTTACAGAAAATATCATTTTGCAAAACAAAAGTATAAAGTATGTAAACAAAAAAAATTATAAACAATATAATTATAGAGAGCTCTCGATGACAAAAAGTACTAAAAAAATTAATATAAAAAGGAGCTCTTGATAGTTATCCGTAGTATATAGGTCGGCATAATAGTCTAATCAAATTAAATATATAAAATAATAATTTGGCGGGGACACTAAAAATGATAGAGACAAGTACAGACTTCCACAAATAGAGACATAGTATTATAATCATTGCCTTTCGCTATGGCGACCAATACCCAAACGAACCCGGTAATTCTACCACGTGTCACAAATCATTCAGTTCGACGACTCAGATCTTGAGTCTACTAGCAGGAGTACAATATAGTCATATACAAGTACTACAGTCTATCATAATCCTTCACATTAATGACTTGAAAACAACTAAAAACAAATTACAATATACACCCAATGAAAACCATGTTCTTCCATAACAAGCCCGAATCTTTAACATCCAATTGAAAACTATGGCCCTTTTTGATAAATTGAAAACATATAGGGTCTTATACTAAATATGTAAGACAATAGGGTCAAGTCTTTTCTTCTGAAATTTTCTCCGCTTCGGGATCTCTACTATACTATGGTGTCTCGATCGCAATGGTTACTTCAATTTGAAAGATCAAAATAGCCCAGTTGTAAGAAAACTTCAGACGGATAAAAAAAGATAGGATTTTTGTGCAACCGGAGAAAAAAAGTCGAGACCTTTATCACTGTGAGTTAGCCGGAAAAGATGGCGAGTGTGCCGGAGATAAAGATAGTGAGGAGCGAGAGCTTAGGACATCGAAGTGACGTGTCGAGCCCGGAAGCTAAGCTAGGGATGCGTGTAGAAGATCTTTGGGATGAGCAGAAGCCACAGCTCAGCCCTAACGAGAAGCTCAACGCTTGCTTCGAGAGCATCCCTGTCTCTGCTTTCCCTCTCTCCTCTGATTCCCAAGGTAACGACTTTTTGACCATGTACGAAAGCTAGATGGTTGATTGATCGTTTGAGATGCGATCATATCTCTTATTGATGGGTCCCATGATCTCTCCGTAAGTATTCGTTTGTGGATTGTAGTTGGCTATGTGGTCTAGATTGATATTCAACTTATAGAAAGTTGTAGAAGTCTTGCCAGTTTGGAATCAATTCCACTTATAGAACATATACTTGTGTCAGTCCGGTTTAGGTGTTACACCTTTGGTTTAGATAATCAGATGTAGTTCTTGATGGTTTTATTTGTCATGTGTTCTTGAAAGGATCTTTGACTGTGCAAAAAGAAACGAGTTGTTGTTATTGTATCTGTTTTGATTTGGTAAGTTATATCTGCATTATTCTTGTTACAGTTTGACAGAAGTTAGCTTCACTTCTGTTGTCTCAGACTTGTGCTGATATCTCTTTTCGGTTTTCCTGTGTAGACATCGAGTTAAGATCAGACACAAGTTTGGCTGAAGCTGTTCAGACACTATCGAAACTCAAGGTCTTGAGCGCTCCTGTTGTAGATGTTGACGCGCCTAAGGACGCCAGCTGGATTGATCGCTACATCGGTATTGTGGAGTTTCCAGGCATTGTTGTCTGGCTTTTGCATCAGGTCATTTGTTCACTTTTACTTCAAACATCCAGCTTTTGTTAAATATCATTCTTCTGCATTCTTCGATTAGACTGTGGTACCGAGTGAACTAAAGTTCATGTCTTTGCTCTACTTGTAACAGTTGGACCCAACATCTCCAAGGAGCCCTGGTGTTGCAGGTTCAAATGGAATGTCTCATGGTTTCAACGCTGATATTCTGGATAACGGAGATTCAGCTGTAACTTCTGGAAACTTCTTTGAGGTCCTTACTTCTTCAGAGCTTTACAAGAACACCAAGGTGAAGCTTTTATCTTTATTAAAGGGAAAATAGCCCACAAGTTTTACACTTTTCATAGATTTTTTTTTCCTGATCACGGCTTCTGTTCTCTCTGACAGGTTCGAGATATCTCTGGAACATTCCGATGGGCACCGTTCCTTGCTCTGCAGAAAGAAAACTCTTTTTTGACCATGCTGTTGCTTCTTTCTAAGTACAAAATGAAGAGCATCCCGGTTGTTGATTTAGGCGAAGCAAAGATCGAGAACATAATCACACAGTCAGGAGTTATCCATATGCTCGCAGAATGCGCGGGGCTTCACTGGTTTGAGGATTGGGGAATCAAAACCCTCTCTGAAGTTGGTCTTCCCATTATGTCAAAAGATCATATCATAAAGGTCAGCAGCTTGTAATCTTTACTTATAGCTCCACTGAGTTATTTTTTCTAAAAATATCACCATTTATGTTTCAGATTTATGAGGATGAACCAGTTCTTCAGGCGTTCAAGCTGATGAGGAGAAAGAGAATCGGAGGCATACCCGTCATTGAAAGAGAAAGTGAGAAGCCAGTAGGTAACATTAGCCTTAGAGATGTTCACTTTCTCCTGACTGCACCGGAGATTTACCATGACTACAGGTTAATATTTCATAAGTCCTTTTCGTATATACATTATTCGGCGGCATTGGTCAATCGTTAATGCTTTCTCTTGATCTTTGTTTTAGGTCAATCACAACGAAGAACTTCTTAGTAGCGGTTAGAGAATATGTGGAGAAGCTTGGGGATATATCAGCACCTATCCTGAGTGGTGTCATCGCTTGCACTAAGAACCATACGCTAAAAGAGCTGATTTTGATGCTAGACGCGGAGAAGATCCACAGGATATATGTGGTGGATGATTCAGGTAACCTCGAAGGACTCATCACTCTCAGAGACATCATCGCAAGACTTGTCCATGAGCCACCTGGCTATTTTGGTGATTTCTTTGACGGTGTTATGCCTCTACCTGAAAACTACCGAGTCTAAGAAATGGTCTCTTTCTTGTGTAAATTTGTCTTTGCTTTCGTAATGCTTCTCTGTCTGTTTGTGCGAAAGTTCTTGAATTTGTGTTAAAACGATCTAACGGAAAATATAATAAAAGAAGAAAGAGCCGGTCTTTGAGTGAATAGATCCCTGAAATGCCGTAATCTCAAAGATTCTCAAATTTGATCCTACTTTTTTCAATTGGGACAATTAGGCCTGATGTCAGAGTAAGTGATTCTTTTTTAGTTTATCAAAATTTGATCCACCCTACTGATGTCTTTTAACCTGAAAATTTGTTTCAGTCATCCACTAAAGAAGTTGGCTCTGCTCTAGCTTGTATGAGATATCGTGATTCTCCTGTTTCAGTATCTCATACTACAGAGCAAGCTATTCCATCTGTATCTCAAAGCTCATCTTTATCACGTTCATAGATCTCGATTTCGTTCTAGAGGTCTGTGATCTTCTACTCCACAAATCTACAATCCTTCCAATAACTCAATAAGGACATTTGTGAGTTTGTGATCTTCTACTCTTAATAGATCTTGGCCCAACTATGAAGAGTTTAGTCGAGATATGACTTGTCCCTTATTATTGACCCATCAAGGACTCACAGGAAACCAAGACTTGACACATGCTGGTCCGTGCGTGAACAGAAGCGGCCTACAAACGCGGGACTTATGTGTGGCGTCCAGAGATTTTGTCAATCATCTAGATTTTAAATGGGTATTTTCTGGACTTTCAATAAATGGAACTATGCAGACTTATGTGTGGCTTCCAGGAGATTTTCATTTAGAGGCTCTTGAGATTTGAGAATTGATGAAGTGCACCAGCATGAAGAAGATCAGACGGATTCATTTGTCCTCTCATTGCCAAACCGAGTAACTAGTGTTGAATGGGCGACCAGGTAGAGTTGGAGACCGTTCACACCTTCAAGAGACTCCCAAATATTCATGGTTTCATGCCGAAGTTGTCTAGATACAAAATTTGATGCATGAGACATTTAGGAGACTTTCAATGATTTTTGTTTTTTTTCTTCAATCATGTTATTCTCTTTTACTTTATTATTAAGGTTTTCCATTATTTTCAATGTTTTCTTTTTATGTTTGGATTCATTCTCCATATAAATACTTGTGCATGTCGGAAGTAGGATTTGAATGAAATTTCTTACCATCATCCTTTATCTCTGCGATCAAAGAGAATGAAATATTAAATATTTGATTACTATTTGACATCAAATGGTAAGATGTGTACATGAATGAATGGGCTGTGCCATGTAAATAGTCCAAAGTTCTGGGCAGTTTCTGGTGCAAAACCCATTGAAGCACCACCGTAGAACAAATTTTCTTGAATCACTAAATAAGAGTAAAACAACGGTAGATACAACGGTGGGTTCAAAGAAAGAGAAGTGCATCGTTTGTGTTATTATAGCATTGACGTCATGCATCTGGCTATTTTCTGGGGCTTTTTTAATGTGTTATTACTAATTCCATTTCCCCGAAATTACGGAGTCTAAAAACAGTGGTGTCTTTCGTATGAATTGAATTTGGTTCCATGTTGCTACTCTGTCTATTTGTGCCAAGTTCTTGAATTTGTGACTGTTATAAACGTTAAACAGGAATCATAAAAGAACAAAGAGCTAGTCTTTGAGTGAAGATGTCTGAAATATAGTAATCTCAAATTCTTTTGCCCCTACAGTTTGAATTGGAAGAATTAGGTCCATGGTTAGAGTAAATGTTCTTCGAACTTGATCACGATCTGATCCATCTCCGGTTGATGTTTCCTGACCTGAAATTTTTGGTTCAGCCAGAGTTAGATACCAAAATGAGATCCCCGAAACAATCATTCTCGTGAAAGGTCATCAACTTATTAATCTAAGAGACTTTACTTTGATGTTGGCCATGTCTAAGAGCTTGTGAGAGGCTACGTAGGCAACATCTGAGTCTTTTAATTTCTTTTCCACAAAATAGATTACCTCAGCAACACCAGACTGCAACAACAAAAACCAAAATGAAGCAAGTCCATGTGACTGTGAAGATCTACTTGCATCAAGTTAACTGGTCTAAACAGATCACTCGGGGTTCGGTATTTGATATCAAAACAACCGGTTAGCTGAAGACCATAACAATATCACATTGCTACAGTACCTTATTAAGATCCAAATTTGACAAATTAAGCCGAGTTGTTTGAACAACAAACCTGTATAATAATCTTGGCACATTCGTTGCAAGGGAACATTGTCACATAAAGCTTCTGCAAAAAAATTTGAGGAACACAAACAAATTTAAATAAACCATCCACACAAATATTTTGGAACAGAAATTGCAGATGGCTTCTCGTTTCAATGTCTTTGCAGCTGAGAGTCTTTGTTTTTTTATAGCAAATAGATAGTATTTTCTACTAAATAGCTGTTGCATAGAAGATTCAAAAAGTTTTCATCTTTTGGCTCAAGAAAGCAAACAATGTTCAACGAAACTAACCTGTCCAGCCGCAGACGCGTGGTTTGTGTTTAGTATAGCATTGACTTCAGCGTGACAAACATATCTACAAAAACCAGAATCAAAAACATCATAACTAAGCAATGAACCAAAACGGACGAGAACTCATAACATCATTTTTGAGCTTAGTACTTACGGATACTTTGTCTCCAATGGGTCCCCAGTTTTCGATTTCTGAAAATTGGCAGCGTAAAATTAAGAAAATGTCTAGTGGAAAGTTAATTTGCTCTTCTCTAGACATTCATCTTTTACCCGTGCATCCCCTATATATCCATACTCTTACTTTAGTGACTACTTGAACCTAGTTTTGATGGTAATTCAATATACATCATATTTGTTTCTGCCATGGAATCAGAACTTTATGACAAAAAGCATTAGTATGCGTAGAGAAAGTCCGCATATTTTCTTTGAATGTGATAGTAATACCTTGGCCCACGGAAGTTTGTCATCGGAGCAACCTCTTGGAAAACCATTATAGCCAATCCCTAAAATAAGAGATGAAAGTTCTTTACTCATCTTTTAAGTATAAGTCAATCCCTACAGAACGCATATTGTTCAAAAAAGATATCCAAAGACAAGTGTCATCCATCATCTTACCAAGAATTACACCATTTTGGCTCACCAAACACGCACCGACCTGCCAAAGCATAAGAATGGGAAACATAGTCAATTTTGAATATTTCCAACATCTGAAAATGAGAATTGACAATAAACCCAACCCTTTTTGCATCATATGATCCATCAGAAAAGGATATAACATGTCACAAAAGGAAGGCTGAGTAGAACTTATAAATATTTAGTGTCGAATTCGGACACCTTGAGTCCAATTCTTAGGTTCTAGTTTCTAACCAGCGAGTTGTGCTATCTTAACACGGAGTCTCTCTAACCCGAAAGACCTCTTAAACCAATGATAGCAAACTGAATCATCATAAAAAATAATCTATTTGTAGTCAAAGAAAATTTCAACCATTTCATACATAAGATTTTTGGTATTTCCAACAAGAGATTTTAAGAATCATAAAATTCCCAACACAACCACGACATTCTGATATACGATCAAAGAAAAGAGACAACAAACAAAAGGGCAGCAATCAAACTGTAAACCTTCACTTGCAGATTGGCTATTTCATTTCAGAGAATCAAATATCAGTTTCATCACCAGTTAAAGATTTTTTTTTTTCACCTGTGGCTGTAACTTAACTGAGAACTTCTACTAAAGCAAAACTATCGCTTTATTCTCATTACCACTTTTATACCTAGGACTAGAAACTACCTAGTTGAGTAGGAAATGAAAGTTACAAAAACCTCAAAGGACTGTTTTTGGATTAAATGAGAATCGCAACAAGAGCAAAATAGTTAATACCTGCCTGTTAGGATCCTTTGATCTTTCTGCTGACAGGAACGCAATCGCCATGAAATAATCATCCCATGATAAGTACCTTTATACCACAATCACAATAACAAACTCTATCGTCTTCGTCATCAAATTATCATTCCAGCAACTACATATAACTGAAATTTTATTAAAGGTTCGAACTTTGAGACAATTAAAGAGAAATCTCACAAACCCTTTTCGCTTCAAAGGACTGAAAGGATCTAGACCCGGGAATCTTCTCGAGATTGCGGCGATTTCCGTGGAAGCAACTCGTCTGGATTTTTTAGGGTTCGACGAGAAGAATCGAAACGCTAGGGATGAAATCAACGCACCGAAAACTGCAGACGTAGAGACGAGTGCGAGATCTCGAGAGTTCATGGAGCTCCGATACAAGAAATTCGCAGATGCGACGAGTTTGCGGCGGGAATGATGTCTTATCAACGGAACAAATGTAGCGGGAAAATAACATCCACGCGCCTCCGGTTCAGATTATTAGGTTTATCGGTCCATTTCAAATTCTCGGTTTAAATTCGTCCCAAATTTTGATCTACATATTTGGTCCAAAGAAATTATGGGCCTAAATTATGGGCCCAAATTTTGATTTACATATTTCTTTAAAGCCCGCAATTTCTTAACTGATCTGTCCGTCTTTAGTTATTGTGAGGTTTGTTTTACTATGAGTTGTTGCTTATATGCTTTTTCTTTCATGGTTTTTGGGCAAAATCATTCATGTTAAAATTATAGTTTATGGTTATTTTAACGCAAATTCGCTAGATCACTAATATATAGTTTATCTGTCGCTTTATATTTTTTTCTTTTAATTCAAATATGAGATTCTTATAAAGTTTTAAACCCCAAAGTTATGTAATGTGATGAACTTAGAAGCAGAAGTCACGAATCTTTTTTAAAGATTACTCGATCTAAATTACTGGACCGATTAACATAGATAATGAAAGAATTAATACTAGCGAAAGTGTGAATTTCATTAAAAACAGGTTAGCAAACTATTGTGTCAACATTTGGACATATATGTATAAACCATTTTGAGTTTGATAGTTTTTGGATTTTACGATCTTCAACTTTCACATGTGCTTTCCTTTCGAAAAGAAACCGCGCCTAAACTAGTAAGCTAGATAGAATAGAATAAAGTAAAGACAGTTACAACGATAATGAAGAAGCGGGGCTACATGCGAGTAGTATGGGACACGTTACGAAGCAAGATTGCGAAGGTTTGGGTTGGACTTAGGTTTGAATCAAAGTGAAAAAAAAAATATGATTAGACTTAAGTCTAAATGACTAAATCTATTCACCCAACCTATATCCACCGGATACTTCTCTTGCCGTTATATATGTATTAGTTTCATATTTGATGAATTCCTTGAACCTTCAATAGCTCTTATTAGAAACAAAAGTTGTAACTTTGGTTCTCTGTTTTGTTATATAATTCCCCTTCTTTTAGCTATACAAATCAAAGTAAAAGAAATTATGTAGTTTAAATACATAACGGATATGGTTAAAGACTAGAGACAGCATTTTTTAAAAACCGTACCAAAAGGAAAAACCAGAAAGTCTTCCGAATGGGCCCGTTTGGGTATTAGATATAGAGAAACTTACATTGAAGAAGAAAAAGAATACTAACTGTTTGAAATAGTATTAGAAGCAAAGTTATGAATCATACATGAGACATAAGAAACAGACTAATAACAAGAAACATAGAGAAATTACACTTTTTATCTTATACATAAAATAATACCATTTTATGATAAGAAATTGATTTAAACAACTAAAATATTTGTACTTAGTAATGTAGTAAGCTTGTTAGCTTTTGGAACCCATTAAACCACGTGCGTCTCCAATTATTACACAACCCACATCTTCATTTTCATATCTTTATAGAAAAAAAAACGGATATATAATCGCAAAGTTATTAGTATAACTTATAATAACATCTTAAATGAGAAAGATGATGAAAAAGTGAAAAGGGTTTCTTATAAAAGCCTCTCATGTCTCAATAACGTGATCCGTTATATCCCGCATCTTCTCTGTCTTTTCTCCAACGGAGATTTTCTCTACAGCTTAACTATTTTTCTATAGCTTAACTATTTTTCTATAGCTTCTACCCTTGTTTTACCCAACTAACCTCCATTGTTTTACTAAAGTGCTCCAAATTTATTTTTAGCAAATAAGCTTTTTTTTTTAATAATTCAAGTGATTCTAAAGGTTTTTTAGACATAAAAACTAATCTTAAAATCCAAAAAATCTATGTTAAATTACTCAAATTCCGGTAACCAATATTACTTAAACCCTAGATAGCAAATAAATTTTGTAATTGAGGCTAGTGAATAATGAGTTACGTCATTGATGTTTTAAGCGAACCGTAAAAACAACGTTTACGTTTGCTTCTATATGTTCTATTACCTTCAACATAACCGCAAACAATAGTATTATTTTGAAAAGCATTGGTTGATATCGATATCGTTACTGTATCACCAATCATATATAGTTAACTTGTCTGAGCTTAAAATAGTTTGCATGAAATTTATGATAAAATAATATTTAAAACCTTGGCTTTTAGTGGTAAATGTAACGAGTGATGATAGATGAGAATAATGGTGGTTATGTTGGACAAATCAACCATCTTTGTCACTACAGAATTTTATATAAAGATTAGTTCATATTCTGAATTCTTCTGTTATATATACCATAATAGTAAGCATTCCTTAAAAATAGACCAAATCAGTGTAATGAAAAACTAAATCATAGAATAAAAATATATATTATATATTAAGACATATTTATAACTAATTGTTGTACAATCAAATCATTTTGTCTTATCAATCGAGATAATCAATGGAACCACACTTGGCAACAAATTCACATAATGATGGTACGGTGGTCGTTTGTTAGAGGATTATCGAGATATACAACTTAAAAAAACTCTATTATCAAAAATCCAAAAGATATTCAAAGGATGTAAATGGTAATTATAAATCGGATGATATTGGCTAAATATAACAAATTTTATATTAGTTATGTGGAATTAGTTGTAAATTGGTTGAACTTTTTGTAAAAGTGGCTAGATTAGTGATTCTTTTAAGAAACTTACCTTTCAAACCAAATTTTTTACTGTTTCTTATTTAGCTAAATAATACTCTATTCGACTAGTGTTAAATTTTGCTAGAATCCATCACTAGTTTTCTACACATAAAAAAAAAAAAAATTAAAATGAGGTCATAACAGTCATTTCATGTAGATATATATGTGCACAGACACGAAGCAGCTTACATATAAAGTGATTGGTAATGCCACCCCCCACTTATTGAAAACTGCAGCCTTTTTAGCTCACAACAAAAAACAAAACCAAAAAAATGGCTGAACAACAGCAGCAACAGCAAGATCATCACAAAGAGCTTCAGCTTTTACCTTCTCCACCGTCGACGGAATCTCCGGCCAGGAAATTCCGCCCAACAGTTATAACAACCGATCACCACCATTCCTCATCCATGATCCACCACGATCTCGACCTTAAACTCTCCATCAGCCTCAGCACAATTCCAACGGCGACTGTGGAGCATGTAACCGATGGTGGTGGAGGAGGTGTGGATGCTCTGAAGTGGCAGGCGGCGGAGCAGATAAGACTGGCGGCGATAGAGAAGGCTTACGCCGAGAGAGTCAGAGAGCTGACTCGCCGTGAGATGGAGATGGCTCAATCTGAGTTTGCCCGCGCAAGGTAACGAAGCTTATATTCAGTAGTAATTCCTGTTTGGTTTGGTTCGGTTTGGTTAACGGATTTTGGGTTTGAATCAGGGTGATGTGGCAGAAGGCTAGGGAGGAAGTGGAGAGAGCGGAGAGGTTGAAGGAGAGATCAATGACGAAGATCGATACGACGTGCTTGGAGATCACTTGCCACTCTTGCAGGCAACGGTTTAGGCCTTAATTTTTAGTATTTACTTGTTTCTCTTAATTATTGTTATTATAAATGGAAATTTGAGAGAAGGAGAATATTGGTTTAATTAGTTTTGAGAAAATAATTTGAAAAAAAGAGAGAAATTCTTTTGTTTAAGAATTTATTTTGTGGTAGATTTAGTTTGTTTTCATTTTGAGTTTGGTAATATTACGTACGTCCTTTATTTTTCTTTTCTTGAAATCGAAGGAAAAGAATATGTTCAGATAAGAAATTAATTAATTAATTTCCACCAACTTTTACTTCCTCTTTTTTTTTTCCCAACAAAACATTCAAACTTGAACTTTCTCTTAGTTTTCATGAACTAATAAATACGTGAATTTAAATTTGGGATTGACTACTCTTTCCATAGTATCATAAACAATTCAATAAATTACATGGGAAATTGGAGAATCGGAATAATGGACTGAAATTCAAATTAATTAGTTTATGTACATTAACCATGTCATCCACAATATCACCTATATACACTAATAATATGGAGTGTTAAACTCGGATTATGTCACTAATATACAAATTAATAGAACAAATCTTATTTAGTGTGATCAGTTAAGTGCTTGATATTAAAGTAACAAGAGATAGAATGAACAATAAACAATTATTATATCATAGATAATAAAGGAACGTGGTAAATAGAAGAAGAACGAGTAATTTGCATGATTTGAATATAATTGGCTGACCTACATCTAATTTGGTTCATTACATCTTTGAAATTACTGTTCGTTTAATAAAAATTGATGGTATTTTTCTCTGAAAACAAACAATCAAACACGTTTAAACTATAGATTATGTTGTCAAAAAAAAAAAACAAACAATCAAACACACACGTACATATATATATAAAGACTTTATCATTATGCATGGAGATGATGGGTATAATTATTGCATTACCATGCTCATTTCATCTATACTTTTAATTCATAGGTCGATTTTAAAAGGACAAATTAATATTCTTCTATGTTTGTGCGTACGTACATTTACATCAAACTAGAAAACTTACCATCTTATAGTGTGACTAGTTTCAACTTTACTTCTTGTAGTAGTGTCCTGTACTCCTGTTGTTTGACAACGTCAAAAATTTCATGGAAATAAAATGTTTTGGTATATATAGTAAGAAAATTCAAATAATGCCGTAAATTCATATATATATATATATATATATATATATACTTTTGACATTCATTTTCTGCAGATATATTTTTGTACGTAATGTGAGACAACTTGATCTATATTGTCCAGTGTTTAAACTGTAAAAAATATTCAAACACTATACTAATAGCTACATCGATTATATAATGGATAATATTAATAAATAAAGGACATAAGATTCTCAAGTACATATATTCAATTAGCAGCAATATACTAGTAAAATCTAGTCGGTTGGTCATGTTTTATTTTACTTTTTAGTTAGTTAGAACCAGATTAGGAGTATTGAATCGTCCAATTAAACTTGAGGATGAGCAAACTCTTCGATAACTTTTTAGCAGCAATACGCTAGTAAACTCTCAGATTGAAGTGAATGATCGATGTCAAGTTTACGATCATAACCTAAATAATTGTTTATCAACTGCGATAATCCATCCGGATTTAGTTGGTCATATATATACTGTATAGAAAATATATGTAATCCGATTAAAATGAGTAACTGATAAATAAATATAAAATATATTTTAATAATTATGACAATATATAAAATTTCCAAAAGCACATTAATTGTCAATGTCTATCATTTTTGTCATTTATAATAGTATATGACAATCGTTCATCTTTGGAATTCACTAAATATTCCTTTGATTTTCTCGTTACTATTTTGATGAGAAGTTTTTTTTTTTTTTTACACTGCAGAAGCTATAATGCTTTTTCAATAAAATTAAGCCCACATTGCAAACTCTTATGCGAAGAGAAATTTAATACAAAATACAGAATAACTAAAAGCGATATCCAAAAGGTTCGTAAGCTTTGACAAAAAAAAAGGTGCGTAGAAGCTATACTATAAATTGCTAAAAAATGAATTCCATGAAACCCTAGAGAGCTTCTTTATTGCTCTTTGGATGTAAATAAAGATCTCTTTTTGTTGTCAACAACATAATGATCCCCCTTTTTCCAGTAAATAAATTTCGTATTAAATTATAATAATGTACTTGTAGTCATTTACCTATTCACACATACAAAATTAAGTCCTTTTACACGCGTGTATAAATACAAACGTACATGTACTTGTAAATTTTTTTTTTTAGAAATGATAAACTAATCAAGATTCCAATTTGGGCACTGTCTAGTGCCAGATATATAGTTAGTTATACACATAGTGGCATAGATATAGCATTTCATGCAGTACTATTCTTACATGCGTGTGAAGTTGCAATCTCTCAGTGATTATCTTTTTCTCGGAAGATTTTTACGATCATTTTTTTTTTTGGGTAGTTGAACTAGTTATGAAATTACTATTTCAGGTTTGTCGATCGGGTTGAGGTTCGAGAAAAATATTATAGTGTATTTTATAAATATTGATGCATAAATATATATAAAACACATTTGCTTTTACAAAAATTGCAAAGTAAAACCCCTAGATTGATATATACAAAGTAAGTATATATTAAGGGATAAAACATATAGTTATAATACGGAGAGATTGATCTTTTTGTACTTTGTTACTAGAGAGAAAACAGATCAGGATCGAGCTACTACTGTTATATATCGAAGCTAAAAGAAAATACCACACATGTTTTATTTGTAACATGCATGTACCATCAAATATTAGTATTTTTGGTTCAGTGATAAAAGAAATGCTAATAGTTTTGCGCTATCGAGTATTATTAATCATCGAAATTTGAATAATTTAATTATGTCTCCTTCAACTCTGTGATTAATCTTTAGACTTAATTTTTTTAAATCACCTGAGTTATCAAAAAACATATATATAGACCCGAATGCGACTGATATTTTTAAAAACTAATGAAAATAATACTAAATATTATATGTTTACTTATTTTAAAAAACTAATGAAAATATAATATTAATAACAATATTTGGTAACTATATATATTTACTTGCTTGTTTAATTTTTTGACGCTTGATAAATAAAAAACGATAATAAAAATTAAAGTATATGATATCCTCTTGATCTTCCGGATCAATTATATTAAGCCAACAAAAAAAGCTCAGAAATCACAGTGGACTGTTGTTATTAATCACTGAACTACAGTGGTTATATAAATCGTAACAAAATGGAGTGAAACTGGATGGGCCATGACTCATATTTTTGATGATAGGAACCTCTGATAATGAAAGATAGAAGCAAATGGATCAAACAAAAAAACCACAATCGATCGGTTTATATAAAGAAAAGAAGATGAATAATTGATGAGAGAAATTACAAAGACAACAACGGGTGGGAAGTAGTCGGAGTATCCACTTGTTTTCAACTTCTTCTTCTTAGACCTTTCCCTAGACACAAACTCCAAAATATATATTTTGTTTATCAATTTGAAATAGAAATATTGTTGCTTAGTGCTTACAAATATCACTTCCTTTCCCTGATAATCTAATATCATCCAAAGCGGTTTTATAACCTCTTGCTATGCTTATAAATAATTATAATCAAGATTCGTTAGTCAAAAGGCTTATGCTTTCTTAATTGCTAATTAGTCAATATATAATTATACATTTTGATCTATTAACAACTTAGAAGAAAAAAACTTTGCTGAATCATTTTGTTATTCCAAATAACATCCTTATAGTGAGTGATATTTACATACTCAAAATAAATAAATTTCAAACATCCATTTATCACATTTGGCGAAGAAGAAATAGACGCAAAACATAACTAATTATGACGCACCACTCCACCTCTCCTGAACCATCCAAATTAAAAATCTATACACACTCGCTTCTTATCTCTGCCCGCAACTCAGACCAGGTGCCAGACGACCTGATGAATGTAGATATAGTTCTTTTCGTCGCTCGGCTCAGCGAAGCCAAAGCCACACAGTCTATATATACTTAGCTCCCCTTGGTCTGTTTTGCCCCCTTTGTATTTAGGCATCCGTTTTTAATCTTAAAGTTTCTGCTTCTAGATCTTAAAACATTTTGTAAATAATTTTCTCTCTTTGTTAATCTATAAATTGAACATCTTTTTCTTTTTTTAGCTTTAATCATTATGAAATCAATAAAATTGAACTCCATGTTAATTTAAAATAAATAAAGAATCAATTAATTTAGTAAATTGTTGAGTGTATATAAAAACATACATATTTGTTGTACAGTCAGTAACGTACGTGTATGAACATAATGAGTGTGTCTCTACGTACATACAAAAGAAAGAAAGGAAATGTATAATTACAACGTTGAATTCACCAGAAGGAAAGAGATGTGTCTGAAAAATTGGATGATAATGGAAACTGATTAGATACATCAATGCATAGCAATCTTGCCCATTGTGACACAACCTTAACATTTGTCTTTTCACATTTGTCTTTTTAATACTCGATGTATATATGTGTGTGTGTGTGTGTACCATAGTGTATTTATACATACATATGTATATACATACACACATATATATATAGACATATATGTGTGTGTTTGTGCGTGTGTAATTTCAGTGTATGTAGAATCAATCATATTGGTGTATGTGAGAGAGAAAGAGATCAAAGAGAGCCATCATTTTCCAAATGTTGTTTTCCTTTGTTCAGCTTTTTCACCAATTTACATATTTTCTGAATCCCATGTGGGATGGATCTTTGCTTGTCCCCTCTTGTTAGATTTTTTTCCCCAAATATATATATTAAATCTCAATCTAATTCTTTCTACAATATAAACTATTTAATAATAAGTGACGTTGTCTCTTATAGTTTATATCCTTATGACAGAGATTTGTTTTAGTTTCGATGTCCATATATATTTGTGGTCCTTACACAAGTTAGCTTAATTATTGTGCATGTATATCTTTTCTTCTACCTTCTAGAAATCTATTTATATTGAGAAATTATCATTTATAAGTATTCTTATTACTCATTTATATTAACATTTGCTATACGGATATGAATCTAGGTGTATTAGAATTAAGCTTAATCTTGTAACCCGTATATATGCCATGTATACGTAAATTTTAATAATGATTTTGAAAAGCGTGAAATTTAGATCTTTGATAAATTAGCATTTTTGTTAAAGATAAATTAGCTATTAGCTATAGCATATAAATGGAAGGTTTAATTAGTTCTAATAATTGGAAGAAAATAAAACAAGAAGAAGAGGCCAAGCTTAGTTGGATTTAAAAGAGAAAGTGACAATGCCCTTAGAATGGAAGGGAATGAAAAGACAGTGTTAGGGAAAGAAAAGGGGACAATGGATGATGGAAGTTACTCTCGATCATGTGATCCATCACTACCTTATATCCAATATACATATATTTCATTAAACAAAAGTTACATGTTTCATCAAATGGCCAAAGATTTACCAATTACGTATTTATTTGTGCATATATGCGCACACTATTAGCAAGGACTCACTAGTAAAACCGAATGTGATCTGGTTTTCTTTTTTATGCATACATTGTCATTTTTTTTTTTTTTGTGTCCAAGATTTTGGATTTCTCTACAACTGAATGACAATAAAAAAAGGAGATAATTTTTTTTTTGACGACACTTAATCATTCATTAATTAAAAAAGGTTTAGAGCATATAAGCTTAAAGCATTTTTAGCTATCGAGTCAGCTTCAATGATCCACTTAAGAATCTGTTAGCTGAATCTTTATACAATATACATATATTTCATTAAACAAAAATTACGTGTTTCATCAGATGGCCAAAGATTTACCAGTTACATTTTTATTTGTGCATATATGCGCACACTAATAGCAATGACACACTAGTAAAACCGAATGTGATTTGGTTTTCTTCCTTATGCATGCATTGTTATTCTTTATTTATTTGTGTTCAAGATTTTAGATTTCTTTTCAACTGAATCAGTATTAAAAGGAGATAATTTTAAACTAAAATTTCTTTTATAAACAATTAAGAGACATAATTTTAAAGTGATTAATTAACGAAAATTTTATTATTAAAAATCATTAAATAAGTTAAATTTGAAAATTATAATTGTTTAGAAATTTTTTTTAGGGATAAATCTCCTATAAAATAAGTAATGATGTTAGAATTTTGATACACAATGGTGTTATATCTTTCAATAGTCTTTCTAATGCTCAAATTTAAATAAATAAAAAAACAGTTGGAAAAAAAACCGTGGAATACATTAGTAACTAAAAGCATAAATCAGAAGAAAAAAAATGTTTATAAGACACACAATTGTATCCAAAAGATTGGGGATTCTCAATTAAGCTAATTAAGCTTTTAACTAGTGGATTTGGTTTTGAAAAAAAAAAATTCTTTCCCTTTTCAATTGTCCGTTCTTCCATTACTTTCTTCTAACTTAGGTAATGTTTTTTCTTTCGGAAATTTTGGAGAAAATATGAATTTTCAAAAAACACATTTTTGCTTCGTTTATTGCGCAAATATGGTTGAAAATTTATTTTTAATTTTTTCAAATTGCCCATCCCATTTTTATCCCAATACCAGAAAAAGAGTTAAGTATGATTTTGATTTTCAAAGAAAACCAAATAATTCTGTGTTCATGGCAAGACCATAATATTGACGAAGCAATTCTATGGTAATGGCAGCACCATAATATTGGCAAGGTTAAAAAAGTATAATTATCACCGAAATAGGGTTTTACCCACTTTGCAAATTGAAACTTTAGATAGTCCATTTTATCAATTATAAACTTAAAAGTTATTCTCTCATCAAATTTCTCTTGTTATATTCACCATTATATGTGGACACAAATGATTTAATATTGAATTAGCATATAAATGAAGCATTGCCATTTGTCTTGGATAAGTTTTTATTATCGATTGGAGAAAAAAAATTTAATAGTTATGGGTTTTTTCACGTCTAAAAGAATTTCATATTTGGTCTGGGGTTTTTTATACCAAGAATTAGTTTGTCGTGGTAGTCTGGTTGTTAGGTCTTATGGTTGTCAATCACCGCATTGCCATTTAACATGTATGGATCAGTTCCCTCTCCGTTTGGCCTACCCCATCTCACTAAATAAGATTTCAAGACCGGTTGATTAGGACCTCACTCCTCATGGCCACTCTACTTTTATTTCATCTTGTATTTTGTAGTGTGACCGCGCTACCAAAAAATAAGAATTTAGAGTTAGGTGACTTAAATTTTAAACTCTTAAACCAAATATGTAAAGTGTAATATTATTTTCTGATTTTAAACTTGTTGAACTTAAGATTTAGTTTTGATTCATGAATAATTTTTACAAAAACCAAATATAAATAACACGTAAGTTTACATAATAAAATGATATTTATTCCAAACAGTAATTATGCACTTTAAAAAAAAAGAAATCTCTTAATTTATTAAAGTCTAACTTTAAATTATTGAATCTAAAATTTTGTATAAGTTTTGAATGTATCATAATTAAAGGAGAAATAAACAAACTATTGAAAACTACAATTGCAAAAAAATAAATTAAAAACAAATGTAAGGAAATTATAATAAGAAGATATGACTTTAAGTTATTTGTAATTTCAATATTACTTATTAGATATTTTAAGTTAATTTTAGTTAAAAAATTACAATTTACATATTGGAGAAAATATTACAATTATATATAAACTTTGGGAAAAAGAGTATTATGATAGTTAGATATTTACAATATAAATGAAGTATATTTTTTATTACTTAACTATATGTTAATTTGTGTAAATTAGTGAATGGTGTGGGGAAGCCATTTTATTCCAAGAATTTGATTAAAGTTTTACTAATGATTTTACATAACCTCGGAGTTTAAATTCTATAGAATGCAATTTATTATAATTTGTTGGGAAAAAAATGTGATCAACGATAAAGAAATTTGATTCATTTCTTTAAATATTGTTATCCATTTGTAAATTTAGCTAGCTGTTTAAGTACCGTATTTTTTATCGAATTATTAAAATTAATATTATACATAAATAATCACCGGATAATAATAAAATTAAATAATTGAATGAGATTCATTGGGATCTGCTCAGGAATCCCATCTACTATTAAATAAAGAGGTATAAAGTCACATAAAGTTGTAAATAGAAAAATATTTTATAGTAATAAACCTTTTTGGTAATTAAAATTTTAGAAATAAAAAGCATGAGATAAGATACTTTTAAAATACCACTTTTAATGTTTTTGGTTTTCAAACTATCACAATATTCAACGGATTTCAAAAGTATCACCAAATTTTTTGTAAAAATGTTATGAAACAATATAAGTATTTTGTGTACAACCGATTTAGTATGTTTTGTGAAAAATATAAAATCTTTCTTTAGAAATGATGAATAGGTTCATTATCTCATCTGATTTCTCGCCGTTATGTATCAACTTATCATTTCATGACCATATTACATTCTACCACTATTAATTGAATTGAAGAAGAATCTATGATTAAAGTCTTCTTTGGAAGTTTTATGCAATTTTTCAAGTTTTATTATTAGTTGTTTTATTCCTTTGCAAGCAAAATTAAACAAGTAGTTGGCAAACAAATGAAAGAAAAAACCATATACAGTATAACCTCTATAAATTAATACTCGATAAATTAATAATCTCTATAAATTAATAAATTTCTCAAGTCCCAAGTCGGGACAATGTAAAAATTGAAAATTTATAAAGAATTGTAAACACGATGATTACTTTTATACTTCTAAATATTTTAAAATGTATTTTAATATTATTTCTAGTTTCATTTTTATTATTGCATATTGTAATTATTATTTCTTATATTTTGAACTTATGAATTTATATCATTTTTACATGAATACTTAATATATTTTATTAAAATCTGTTTTAGTATGATAAATAATTTTTTGTTTATAACTTTAAGTTTGTATATGTAATTTTTATTACTAGTTTCATTTAATTTTCTGAGAATAACATTGTTTTTCTAAAAAAATTAGAAAAAGTTATAGATCAAAAACATATTTTCTATAAATTAATAATTATTAATTTATCGATTAATTAATAATTCTATAAATTAATAAATTTTCAAAGTCTCAACATTATTAATTTATAGAGGTTTTACTGTAAAATCCCAAAAACAAAATGGCTAATTGCTTACTCTGGAGAGATATTAAACGCCCAAAAATTATTTCGTTGTATATGGTGTATTCAACTGTTACACTAATTAAAGATCCAAAATGAGGTAGCGAAAAATAATAGTATATCTAATTAAGTGAAAAAGAAAAATGACTACATGCATTGTCTTGGAAACCGTTGTGAGGTATATCAGTGCGTGATCGATTTTTGTTCTAAAGACTACATTAGTGCGTGATCGATTTTTTTTACTGATTGTAAAATGTTTGACCGTTCCCAGATTCACACGGAAAATTCTAAATATCAGCCTGAAAAGTCGATAACAAAAACAAAAGAGTCTCGGTTCCATAAAATTACAAAGCAAACATTTCAATATTTGCACAGAAGAAAATCTTATGGGAGTACAATTCATTGATGTGCAAGCGTATTGAGGACAATGATAGTATATAATATACATACAGGACTATATAGATGACCCAAGTAGACAGAGGTATATAAAAATTAAAGTATTTACATATTTATTTAAAGTAATATTTGTTCATTGACAAAAAGAAAGTTAAAGTAAAAGAAGATAAAGAAAATCGCAAGTCAAGAGATTTTATTATGATGTATATAAACGGGGCCAAAAGTAAACGGGAGAGAAAGTGAGAGTCGTACTTTTAATGTCTGAGACTCTGAGAAAGGCTAAAGAAGAGTCTCACTCTTTGAACAACTCACCAATTACAAATTTGAAGATTGACCAAATATATAATTATTACGACTGGTTGCTATATTATAGATATTTAGTTTAAAGTGCCCTAGAAAACAAAAGTTGATCCTGATCTTACATGTAACATCGAGAGTCATGAGTATTATAAATTTTTATTATTATTTTGAATATACTTTCCTTGATAAATAGTGTTCAGTTTCTTCGTTTAGATTCTGAGTATGCAGTTTTGATCAAAATTAATTTTATGCAATTTATGAAATGACATTCCAGAAAAAAATGCCCTCTCGTCAGTGGAAGAGTTTGTAACCCAAGTTCTTGAATGAGATGTACTTCCAAAAGAAAAAATTATGTTTTTTTTTTGTAGTTTGTTTATTTGATAAATATATCAGCCAAAGATAAATAGTTTCATTCAAATTGTCTTTGAGAACAAAAAAAGTTCAATATAATTATTTTTGTATTGTTATTTCTGTTACTTTTTAATACGTAGATTTAAATACTGATTGTATTAATTCAAAAATTATATATATATATATATATATATATATTTTTTTTATGTTTGGTTGTTGGTATCTTAAGAAATTATAAGATAATAGTTTTCTCAAATCAAATCATCACACTTGAGATGTGTCTGGCGCACATATAGAAATAACCAGTAACAAAAAAGCCAATTTCCCGATCAGTGATCCCCCTAAAGTTCATAGTTCAATATTTTTTTGAAGTGTTAATTATAATCAATTAATAGTTTTTCGTCCATTATAATAGGTTATATAAAGGCTATAAAGGGAGGAAAGAATCCACATCCTGTCATCATAACCTCATGCTGGGAAAAGACATGGAAATAGTTTGAATAATAATTTGTTCTCATTTCTTGAAATACGGATTTGATATTCCATATATTTTTCCGTTCATTATTTTAGTGTGAACAAAAAGGCTTTTGTCACGTACATCAACAAAAAAAAAACTTTTTGGATATTTTTCCTTCTTCCGATGTCTGATTCGTGCTTCTGGGTTTCTTTTTTTGGATCATGTGAATCCTAGATCAGAAGAATCCATATAATGGGAGGGGGATTCAGTATATTCATCACACTTCTATCTATACGAGTTATCTATGCTTTTAACTTGTTCTTTTTATAGCCGATATTTTAAGTTGGATTTATTTAAGTGGTGAGTTATAATTTACCTGTTTTTCGCCTTTTTTTTTAATGTCATCAAAGATTTAGTTGTTCTAAACCAGAAAATGTAATTTAAAATAAAAAATATATATATATGTTTAATTTAACATAATTCATTTTGAAAAGTTAAAATCGGACCAAACATAATTTATTTTGAACACAGTTCATCACAGTACAGACTACAGCATGACATCGTACTCTCTTTTCTATCGGAAATCTAATTCGTAAAAATTGCATCGTAATTTATTGAATATGTCAATCAAACCCAATGGAAAGGGTAATTTTCTTGCAAGATTGGAGAGACATGACCGAGTTAAAAAATATAAAAGCAGCATGACGACGAGAATAAAAAACTGCCGATTCCATGTACTCAATTTCCCATTTTAAACAAAGCCATTCACAACAACCAAACCGTACCGGTTTATTTATATATAAAAGGAAAAAAGGAAACAAAACAACAACAGCAGTAATAGTCTGAGGTAAAAAAACCAAAAAGCAGTTCAACAACTAAGAAACTCAAAGTACCGTAACACGTTCAGATAACCATCGGTTTCATCTCAGTATTTAGTCCGACCATCTCCTTCTGTTATGACATCACTGAAAGTGCCACCACTCGGGATCATAGGTAACACATGTTCTTGGTGCGGACAAATCACATCCAACAAGTATGGTCCTGGTGTATCCAGCATTGTCTGAATAGCTTCTCGGAGGTTTTCTTTCTTTGTCACTCTCGCCGCTGGAATCCCACAAGCTGCTGCAAACTGAAGCATGTTCGGGAATATCTCGTTCTCCTTAGCCGGGTCCCCGAGATATGTGTGAGCTCTGTTAGCTTTGTAGAACCGATCTTCCCATTGCATAACCATGCCAAGATGCTGGTTGTTTAACAAGAGTATCTTCACGGGAAGATTCTCTACACGGATGGTGGCCAGCTCTTGCACGTTCATTATGAAGCTCCCATCGCCATCAATGTCAACAACGATCGCATCCGGATTCGCAACAGACGCTCCAATCGCAGCAGGAAGTCCAAAACCCATAGCTCCGAGACCTCCTGATGATAACCATTGCCTCGGCTTCCTGTACTTGTAAAACTGCGCTGCCCACATCTGATGCTGCCCGACACCAGTACTGATAATTGCCTTCCCGTCGGTTAGCTCGTCGAGAACTTGAATCGCGTACTGTGGAGGAATAGCTTCCCCAAACGTCTTGAAGCTCAACGGGAACTTTTGTTTCTGTTCGTTCAACTCACTCCTCCAAACTCCGAAATCAAGCTTAAGCTCCTCTGCTCGGTTCTCAAGAACCTTGTTCATTCCTTGCAACGCCAGCTGAACATCACCACACACAGACACATGAGGTGTCTTGTTCTTCCCAATCTCAGCAGAGTCAATATCTATGTGAACAATCTTAGCCCGACTAGCAAAAGCCTCGAGCTTTCCCGTCACACGATCATCAAACCGAACACCAAAAGCCAACAACAGATCACTATGTTCGACAGCGTAGTTCGCATACACAGTCCCGTGCATTCCAAGCATTTGCAGGGACAACTCAGCATTACAAGGATAAGACCCAAGCCCCATCAAAGTACTCGCAACAGGGATTCCAGTAAGTTCGACAAATCTTCCCAACTCCTCACTCGAATTCAAACATCCACCACCAACATACAAGACAGGCTTCTTAGACTCGGAAATCAACCTAACAATCTGCTCTAAATGAGAAACTTCCGGCGGTTTAGGCATCCTAGACATATAACCAGGTAAACGCATAGGCTGTTCCCAATTAGGAATCGCAAGCTGTTGCTGAATATCCTTAGGAACATCAACCAAAACCGGTCCAGGTCTACCGGAAGTAGCCAAAAAGAAAGCTTCTTGAACGATCCTAGGTATATCATCAACATCCATGACCAGATAATTATGTTTGGTAATAGACCTCGTTACCTCAACAATAGGTGTCTCTTGAAACGCGTCAGTACCAATCATCCGACGAGGGACTTGTCCTGTAATAGCGACGAGAGGAACACTATCAAGCATGGCGTCGGCTAATCCACTGACGAGATTAGTAGCTCCAGGACCGGAAGTAGCTATGCAGATTCCCGGTTTACCAGAGGAACGAGCATAACCCTCGGCGGCAAAGACTCCACCTTGTTCGTGACGAGGAAGGACGTTACGGATTTTGGAGGAGCGAGTTAGAGCTTGGTGGATCTCCATGGATGCACCTCCTGGATAAGCGAAGACGGTTTCGACTCCCTGACGCTCGAGGGCTTCCACGAGGATATCAGCTCCCTTGCGAGGTTCGTCGGGAGCATATCGGGAGGTGAAAGTTTGATCCTTTGCGGGTTTTTCCGGAGAGGAAGTTGCGACATTGACGGGGGAGTTGAGAACGGCGGAGATGGAGAGGGGACGGCGGCGATGGGAGGAGGGTTTGTGTGGATTTAAGGCGAAGGGAAGGGAGAATCTGGAAATGGGTAGAGGAGTTTTGGAAGATGAAGGATGAGAAGGTTTTGTGGAGAAGGAGATCGAAGAAGATGTTGTTGTTGCCGCCGCCATGGTTGGTGAGAAATGAGGAACGTCAGAGAGAAGAGGACAGACTTTGTGAACCTGAATCGTTTAAAAAAATCAGAGCTTGGTGAGGGTTTTGTCCTGTGATGACGAAAATGCCCTTTTGAGTTTTGTCTTTTGGTCTTTATTTATAGATGGGGGGAGCACTCACGTGAGAGAATCTAATCTCGTCCGTCGCTCTACTACTTGTGATTGAGATCCTTGAATATCAAGAGTCAGGATTCTACATCTTTCTTTAGATTAGAATTTGTGGATGAGGAATTTGTAAGTTTTCTTATTATTCATTTTATAACACACAAGTTGGATGTCTTGATCGTGAGATCAGAGTCTCAGCTGCAAGTTGGATCCAGGAATAGCACAATTTACATTAGTTTCGATGGTTTGGGTTCCATTTCGGGTTTCGATGGTTTGGGTTCCATTTCGGGTTTCGTGTTTAAAAATCGTACGACTATGCTTTTTCGCATACAAAAATCAAGAACAGGTAAACTTTATAAAGTCTGTAAGGGGATAACAAGAGAAGAGCAAAAGAAACTTGTAAAATTCAAATAAGAAGTGAAAATTTGGCCGCAAGAGAGAAAATGTAACCTAGAAAAAAAAACAGAGAATACAGATAAGTTTCACAACAGGTTTTGCAGTCTCTTTCCTTCTTCTTCTCCTACTCCTCGGTGTATTGCCTGTAAGCAGCAAATCACATTTTAGATCAGATACGAACTTCTATCATCACAAATTCAAAACTCCTTGCACGGAAGTAAAAATGCATAAGTATTTGAACAAACAAAAATACGATTAAAGCTTCGCAAGGTAAAGAAAGATGACAACCCTCATTAACAACAAAACCAAAGCAAGATGATACAAAGACTCCATGACAACACCGATAATAGGATTCAGAACAAACAAAACTCATGGGACAAATAGACGGCTAAGATACAAGGAGACAGAAGCGTAGAGATGGCAGAAACAATGGAGACAAAGCAAAGCTCTAATCATTCTGAGACAAGAAGCCAAGAACCAGCTGAAAATACATCCTAAAATTCCCAAAGTCTACTTCATAACAGCAACATCTATGATTACAAAATACTTGAGAATGAACCAAGAATGTAGTTATAATCAAGGAAACTATCAAGAAATGAACAGAACCATTTGCATCTTTCAAGAAACATAATCTATCTAAGCAGATACAATGCAAGATCCGTTACCAATCAATTGACTTACTATAATAATCATCAAGAAGATGGGAGCAAACCTAGTAAAAAAGTAAATCCTAAGCAGATCCAACGATGATGTTGTTGATTGGGATGAACACGAGCTTCACGAAGAAGCCAACGAATCCCATCACCACAAATCCAATTGCCGTACGCACAGCCACCTTGGTGAATTCTGGCAAAAATATCAAATCAAATTACACAAATTGAGGAATCAAAATCTCCAGATCCAGGATGAACATTTGACAAATTGCAATTGAAATTGAAATTGAAATTGAAATTGAAATTATTGGCGTACCCTTGCGATCGGGTTTGTGGCAGCGCTGGACGAGACGGATACTGCTCTTAGCGAAATCTCTGAGTGGATCGATTGCGGAATCAATGGCGTCCATAGCTTTCTCAGATCGGATTTGGGTAATTGGGAAATTAGGGTTTCAGGAGAATTGGTCTCGTTTTAAGGGTAAATGGGGTTTTCTTTCACATTCCGACTTTATACTACTACCTTTACTTGTTTGTTCCGTTGACTTTGCCTCATGCATATTATTCCTCCAATTCAGACTTAACTTCGGTCTGAACACAAAGTCCGGTTTGGTTTCTTAGTCTTTCGTATTTTGTCTTGACTAGTAGTGGTACCGATTATATCTCATCTATAACATCACGCTTTTTTTTTTAACGTCCTCGATAACATCGTTTTCCTGTTACATAGAAAGCCTCATGAGCTATCGAATTTGAGAACGAAGATGATCTCCAAATTATAAGTGTGAACCTTGTTACGAAATCTATCTTGATACACAAAAAACTTCACCTCGTTCCAGATTTTTTTATAGGTTGAGATTTGATATCAAGATCTTGGGATTCTAACACTTTTGTTTTTTTTTAATGATTTTCGATGTAAACACATGCTTTTTTTTTTGTGAACACATGTTTCACATTCATGTACGGCGTCTATAACCGTTCGTTATTCACGAGGTAACTGAAGATCACTCACTATTTTGAAGGGAAAAAAAGAGGAAGGTTTTAGTTACTTTTTGCATTTCATAAAAGTGTAGTACTACTGTATAAACAAAATTAACTCTTTTGTATACGAAAACCCGTAAGGTAGATCATTTTTGTAGTTTCCCCTTTTCACTGTGATAATAAAATAATTCTCTATCCTACCTAAATTTTCTCCAGATAATTAATTATCATCAAATGAGGTGAAAGTTCACATGTTGAGAAACAATTCATAGGGAGTAAATGAGATATGTATATAAATATTTAATCAACTACATTTGGAATGGCTTCAACATTGATCCGAGTCAATCAACTACATTTGGAATCGCTTCAACATTGATCCGAGTCTGAACATTACAGTATATATGGATTAAATCAGATTTATGGGTTACACCTATGACCTATCTCTCAATTTTCAACCGCTCAATATATTTGATCTTTCTGGAAGTAAGTTATATGTGTGATTCATATTGTTAATAACAATAGAAAATACATATCTGGACACGTAGGGGAGTTGGTATATTGTCGTATTGACATGTTGTGAAATGAGCTGTCGTCTCGGTGGCAACGTTTTGGCATTCTCTTTCAGCATTTACCACAAACGGAGCGAACAAATAATGAAACTTAGAGAGTTGGCTGCACGTTTTGCTGAAACTAATTAGTTATTCAAGCCAGCCAAGAGTTACCATCCATTTCAGCAAATCTCTTCTAATGATCTCTAATCTTTAAAATGTCTTATCATTTGATCACTAACCACAAGCGACAAAACTCCTTTTCTTTCGTTAGTTACATTTAATAGGTAGTGAAAATTGACAAATGAGACATGATTAATATTTTTATTATTAGCCATTAGGCGGAGTAGACTGGTAGTGGTATGCTCATGTAAATATTCATCACCATAACAATTGTCAACATTACGGCTTTCCAACTAGAGAGACTACTGCAGGAAACAAACACGGAATTCTCGTGATAAATGGATCAGAATGAAGGAAAAAGACAATGCAGTAACCAACTTTTTATAAATAAATTTTAAAGAATATAAAGGTCTAGAGAAAAATGTAATTTGAATAAAAACTGAACATTGGATATTGATGTAACTAGTGACAAAAATTAACAATAGTATCAACAACTACTTAAGAACTTGAGAGACAATAATGAAAAGTTTGGTATTAATGGCCCGATGATTACTTATCATTCAATGATGTTAAATAGAATTGTTAGAGTTAACGTCGTATAGATAACTATTTAAAGCTAACAAAAATTGAATAGGGAAATTGTAGCTTTTGCGATGCATTGCTTATTGCGTCCAATTAAAACGAGCTGGAAACAGCTTTCACCACACTAAAAAACAAAGTTAATCGTAAACAGCTCAAAACCTAGAGGGATAAAACTCAAATAAACATTTTAATTAATTGACTATTGTTATAAATTGTTATAATATAAAGCCTTATTATACAAGATATATTATATACTTAAACGATATAATATAAGTATAACATTCCGACTGCCTTTATTAGTAGATTCTCATATTTTTTTATTAAGTTTATGGGTCGACCAATACCTATCCGACGATCAGTATTAATCAGGAGGTTCGAAAGTCATGATATATTATCCCTACAATCACCACATGACTTTTTTCCATGTTTTGGCTTCACTCACACGGTACTGCAAATGACTTCCCAATAGGTCACCCATCATTTTACTACTGTAGCTCAATCACGCTTAACTCTGAAGTTCTCTCTAGATGGGTAAACGAATCAATTCTTTTGACCTCTCTACATAAATTTCCATATATCAAAAATCGGGATGTTACAATTCACCACATTCAAAGAGCGCAACGTCCTTATTGCGAACCAATACCAATTCTTAACCGTCTTCCAGGGCCTCTCAGGTCAGTATTGAGATGACAAACCAGCTCTAATACCACTTATAACCAAACCGACCCTACCAGTAGGCCCCCCATATCTTCTCACTAGGCCCATGGGCCGGTCCATCCCTATCTGATGGTCAGTGCGTTAACTGGGATGTTCGAAAGTCATGATATACTATCCTTACAATCACCACATGACATTTTTCCTTGTTTTGGCCTCACTCACACGGTACCGCGAATGACTTCCCGATAAGTCACCCATCATTTCACTATTGCAGTTCAAGCACGCTTAACTCTGGATTTCTCTCTAGATGGACAACCGAAAAGGTAAGTGCACTTTGGTGACATAGGTAGCCAAATCAATTCTTTTAACCTTTCTATATAAGTTTTCATATATTAGAAATCGGGATGTTACAACAACTTTAGTGATGTATTCAAAAAGAGTAGATAAGACTTTTAGTGAGTGGTGCTACTAGTGATTTTATTCAAGTCACACTTATGATCTTACATCTTTACAAACCTCCTATTTATAAGGGTTAAGAAGAGATTATGATGATGACACCTAAGAGGTGACTATAACTCATATAAAAACATGACACTTGGTGATGACTAGTTACATATTGTCTATGATGAAAACACTTTTAACTTTGGGTGATGAATAATCATATTACTTAACACTCCATCTTGAGTATTCATCACTATTTGATTTGCTAACTGCAAAGGGGAATATTTATTATATAAATTTCGTCTATTTTAGACCAAAATAGCTGTATGCAGTATAACATTTTCTATACAGAAATTGGGAGTTTTGTTTTCAATATTCACGGTCTTTCAATTAATTGCAGTCGTTTAATCAAACTTTCAGCCATGCCATTTTGTGTATGCACATGGGGCACTGGATGCTCAACATCGATCTCCATTGACATACAATAATCATTGAAAGCTCAGGAAGTGAATTCACCAGCATTATCAAGCCTTACTTTCTTTATAGCATAATTAGAGAATTGTGCTCTCAACCTGATTATTTGGGTTATGAATTTAGTGAAAGCCATATTTCTTGTGGTCAAAAGACACATATATGACCATCTACTTGATGCGTCTATTAATACCATAAAATATCGAAATGGCCCATATGATGGATGTATAGGTCTACATATATCATAATGTATTCTTTCCAAAAATACTGGGCATTCATTCCCTATTTTATCTGGTAATGGTCGTATTATGAGTTTTCCTTGAGAACATGTATTACATGAAACTCCCCGTATAAAAGATTTTCTCGTTTTTCAATCGGTAACCATTAGAGTTTTGCACAATTTTTTTCATCACGACTGATCCAAGATGACCAAGCTTTTTATGCCAGATTTTGAATGTACTGACAAGCTTATGATTCATTGTAACGTATGACTCAATCATATTTATTTTTGTGCAATATAGTCCGGAGGATAACATTGGTAATTCTTCCGCATGATATTTATTCTCCATTGTAATGCAAATGTATTCATTGTCATTCTTATTCATAGTCTCAATATGATATTCATTTTTCCGAATATCTTTAAAATTCAACAAATTTCCGTGAGACTTTGAGGAATATAATGCATTTTTTATTTTGAACTTTGTCCTATTTGGCATCATAAAGTTTGCTTTTCTGGAGATAATTATGATCTTTGCATTACTGGGTATGATACTCACTCTATTGGCGGAATCTTTAATTTCAAGATGGGAGAAAATTCGTCTTTCTTTAAGTATAGTGTGCAATGTATTATCTACTAGACATAAGTCCCCATCCTCAATCTCAGTTTGTGACATATTTTGTGTCATGATAATTAAAAGATGCATTAACAAACTTATGCAAGTTACTTTATAATAAACCCCGATCTTTCAAATTATTTAGGAAAAGCATATTATATAAACAATTATAAAAGAAAAGTAGCCATTAAGTTAAACATATTTTACAAGAAAACACATAAGTCTTTTATTATTTTGGCAGCTTATAAGACTTCATCGATGTTAGCCATTTTGACAATATTTCCAAATTCAAGATAATCTGCAATGTCAAAATGAGTAATATCATTTAAGCCACTGTAGGAAGGTCCGGTTTTATCATGGACGAAGTTGATTTTAACATTCCTTGCCTTAATCTTTTGTGATTTTTGATATAGATCGACGAAATGTTTTGGTATACGATATATACGCTCCCATTGTACTTTCATGCCATATCTATGACAAACATTTTCGGTCGATCTTTTTTATAGTACGGCTATTTTCATTTACTTAGAAATTTTTTTCAGTGTTGAAACCTCTTTGTCTTTCACGTCTACTGCCCCGTCCACGATCTCGACTATAGTTTATGCCGCGTTGACATCCTTCCCTTTGAGAATTATTATTATTATTATTATTATTATTATTGGACGCTACAACATTCGCTTCTAAGAATGGAGCTGATCCAGGTGGACGAGCTTGATGGTTTAACATCACAAGTTCATTATTTTTCTCTGGTACAATAAGAACTTGCATTAATTCTGAGTAGTGAATGTATCATTTTGCGCGATACTGTTCCTCTAAGATTATACTTCCAGGATGAAAAGTGGAGAAACTTTTTTCAATCATATCATAATCACTCATATTTTCACCACATAATGTTATCCTGAAAGTGATTCCGAACATAGCAGAATTATATCACCAACACTTTTATAATCCAAGAAACGGAGATTCAGCCACTCATATTTAGCCTTTAGTAAAATCACATATTTTTGGTGATCAAACCTATGTTTGAGTGATTGCCAAAGATCTGCAGGATCTTTTTGGTGATGTATTCATTTTTCAGGCTATCATGGATATGATGGCGTAAAAACACCATAACATTGGCTTTGTCATCATCCGATAGTTGTTTCGTCTGATCGATGGTTTTGAAAAGTCCATTTGATTTTAAATGCATTTTTTTCATGTGATGCCCATGTCATATGATTATTTTCCGTTATAGTAAGGGTAATAATATCGAGCTTCGCCAAATTTGACATGGTATTTCTATAAACAATAAAATCAAAATTAATTTGAAAAATAAAATGAATAATAATAAAATAAATGGATTATAAAACATAGTTTTAAAACAATATTAAAAAGGTAAAGCCTATGACTTTAGTAAGGAAGATTAACCTACAGCTTCAAATAATTTGTTATTAATTTAACATAAAATTGACATAATAAAGATTTTACCTATTTCTGGTATGGAATAGAATGTGAGATAATTGGAAAGAGTAACAATATGGTATGGAATGGAATGGAACGTGAGGTATTGCTGATAACGTGTTATAAATTATTATAATATAGAACCTTATTATAAAAGATATTCAAACGATATAATAGAATTTAAGTGATGTATTTAGAAAGAATAGATAAGATTTTTAGTGAGTGGTGTTACTAATGATTGTATTCAAGTCATACTTATGATTTTACAAACCTTTTATTTATAGTGATTAAGAAGAAATTAAGATGATAATACCCAAGAGGTAACTAATCTCTTTAGAATATAACTTATATAATAACATGACACTTGGTGATAATTAGTTACACATTGTCTATAATGAAAATATTTATAATTTTAGGTGATGAATAATTATATTATTTTAACAAATATGGACTATGATGATGCAATGAATAGAGACTAATTTAGTGGAAAAAGGTGAACGTAACGTACGTGGCTGCTCTATACCTATATAACATAGACAAAGAGAGTCGTGTTCTATTGTGTTTAAGACTTTAAGTGAAGTGAGAAATAAGCAAAGAGAAAGATATGAAGATGAGAGGATCTGATCAGAAGATTCTACTGAAGCTTATGGTGGTTGTAACCGTTGCAGCGGCGGCGCGAGGTGAAGACACTACTGGGTTCGTGACATGGGGAGATAACTACTACACAACATGGGGACATCCAGCTTTGGTTATTAATGAAACCTCTGAGCTCCACCTCACCCTCGATCATAAATCTGGTTTCTATCCTTTTCTGTCTGTTTGGGTGTTTTTTTGTCTTTATATGTGTTATGAACTTTTGTGTCTACACGATGCGTATGATTGATCTCATGTTGCTTAACAGGGTCCGGGTTTGAATCCTACAAGATATACGGATCAGGATCTTTCGACATGAGAATCAAGGCACCCCAAACCAAGTCTATGGGAGTCGTTACTTCCTTCTACGTAAGTATGAATGACATTAATTAACTTATGTTTGTCTGAAATAAAGATGATGATGGTACGTACCTGGAGGGCTTCTTGAAAAAGTTCTGATATTCGATGATATATGGCAGTTAAGATCCAAATCAAGCCGCCATGACGAGTTCTGTTTCCAGATTTTGGGAAATGGGCCAACGTATTTGCTGAATACAAATATGTTTCTATACGGCGAAGGAGAGAAAGATCAGAGGTTCCGTCTTTGGTTCGATCCAACCAAAGATTACCATTCCTATAGGTTTCTTTGGAACCAACAGCAACTTGTGTGAGTGTTTTTTTAACACTTAATGCAATCATTATCTCACCAATTAATTATCATCAGTAAAAAAAATATTTATGTATATCTACAATTTTCAGATTCTCGGTAGATGGTACACCAATCCGGGTGTACAGGAAGAACCCAGACATTTACTACCCTGCAGTGCAGACGATGTTCATACATGGGAGTGTGCAAAGCGGATCGATAGTTGACCCGAAGCAGATGCCTTACACTGCTAAGTTCCAGGCATCAAAGATGGAAGGGTGTGTAACTGAGTTTATGAGCATAGAGAAATGCTTTGGTCCTAAATTCTGGTGGAATCGCAAAGAGAATTGGCAGCTAAGCTCTAGAGAGAGGAAACTGTATATAAATGCAAGGAAAGTGTACCTGGATTACGACTATTGCTTTGACAGAAAGCGATATCCAAAGGTGCCTCAAGAATGCAGAAGTTACGGTTAGAGAAAGATCAATACTTGGCAAAGGGTTAACATCCTACAAAAACGAAAAGCTTTGAAAAAAATATATAACAAATGTTACCGTGACATGCTTTGTAATAAGCTGTTACATATCAAAAATATTAACCATCTTACATATCAAAAATCTTAACCATCAATTTAAATAACAAATCGCTATTTGCTACACTGCTATCTCTTATTTAAAGTTTACTAGTCGCATGCTTCTGGTGGCTTGCAACGCTTGTGTCCCACATAAACCTCAAATTAAGACTTCATATTTGTTCTCAGAAACGTTCATGTCAAGAAGTGAAACATAAATTACAAACTGCACATTAGATATATATATAGTTAGGAAAAGTCGCAGTAGTGATGATTTTGCTACAATAACAACATTATAAGTTAACAGAGAGACAAGAGTTTTCTTGAACTGTTTTTTTTTTTTTTTTTTTTTTTTAATGTAAAGCCTTTTAAATTGAACTGAGGCACATCGAAAATTCAAGGCAGAGTCGACGAATATTTGCTGTCTTAAACAGCAAGTAAATTGGCATCCATCTGTAATAACTCTGAGCTCACCTGCAAGCATGATACAAAGACATTGAAATGTAGGGTCAGTGGAATTATTCAAACTCCAATGATAGTTCATTGATCTATTTAGATTTAGCAGAAGAGCACGAGAGCCCTATATTCAGAACATTTTGTTAAATAATGCTCATATCTTGGAACTGAAGGCTAGAGATTGTTTATGATTCCAAACCCTAAAACCCTAGATGATCAAGTAATCATCTACACTACATTGCACGAAAACGGGAGGAAATGAATGAAACTTACACTTGGCCGTCAAGATTCCCTTGACCACTGCTTCCTCCACTACCGTAAGAAACATCATCGCCGGTCGCTGACGTCTGCCAAACGCTCTGCCACGCTTGAGAAGGAGGCTGAACATAGACGCCACTAGGATCCATAGCAGGTCTCCCAATCATCATCCCTCCAGGACCACCCGCAGGATGACCCATCGGCGGGTAATAGTAAGGCACGCCGCTCGCGGCGGGAGTCATCATCCCACCGATCGTCGCCTCTTCCTTTATCTCATCTCTAGGAACGATATCAACGAGGAAGTCGAAGATATCAGTCCTTGTAATAGCGGCAGCGATGTCGTTTTTCTGAAGCGTACGGCGTTTGTTCTCCTCGGCGTGAAGCCAAGAACGGATGGTGAGCTCGAGGATGAAGAGCTCGCAGGCTTTGGCGAAGAGGATGGGTGCTTCCGCGGAGATCATACGAACGTCCTCGTCAGCTTTCATGATCTTTTTGATGCGAGCGAGAGGGAGCTGATGGTTCTTGAAGTCGTTCACTTGCTCGATCTCTTGGCGTTGGTAGGACCAGAACATTTGGAGCTGTTGTTGTTGTTGCTGGAGAAGGTGGTGGTATGAGGCACCTCCTGCGGCGGAGACGGAGGTTCCAGGACGAGGAGGAGGAGGGATACCGGCGGCGGAGGGAGGTGGTTGCTGGTGGTTGTTGTTGTTGTCCATTGGGTGTTGGGAATGGTCGGCGTGGATTTGGTGTTTGTGATTGGATGATTTGGATGATCAAAGGGTGTGTGACGAAGTTGTTTTGCCAAAAGGATTGTGGGTAGAAGTGGATAAGGTGGAGAGCGATGTAGCTGATTTTCCCTTTTTCTATTTCCTTTTCTTTTATTTAATACACAAATAGATAAAAACTAATTTTGTCTTTGTCGGAAATACCTTATTTTCATCTTTTTTTTGTTTACACTTTACACTAAAGATTAATTACCGTATATAAGAAATAAATAATCATTTTTTGATTAAAAAAAGTTGAATTATTTTTATGGATTTATGGATAGTCAGACTTATTTACTAAGAAAATAATATACATCATCTATATATTATGTTTATTTATTTCTATTTTTTAGACATGGTTGGAGACTGTAAGTAACCATATTTTATTTTTCTGAAAAAAAACAATTATTACAAATAAGAAAAATCAATAATTAAAAACCTAAAAAAAGAGTAAACATGATAATAATAAATCTCTCAGAAAAACGGAGATATTTGATAAAACTAAATGACTCATCAATTGTTTTTCTTTTGATGCAACAACTTTGTGAACCAGTGAGCCGATTTCTTGGGATATCTCTTACCTCCATCGTTGTAATCCACGTAAACCAAGCCAAACCGGACGGTATAACCATTTGCCCATTCAAAGTTATCTAGCAGTGACCAAGCGAAAAAGCCCTTCACATTGGCTCCAACTGAGATAGCCTCTCGAACCATCTCCAGATGTCGAGCATAGAAATCGATTCTATCGCTGTCTTTAAGAAAGATTTTACCGGTGGTACTAGCTTCATCTCTACCGTTTTCGGTTATGTACATGACAGGGTCCTTGAACTTGTATTTTGCGTATAGGACAAGATCACGAATCCCTTTTGGATATATCAAAAGCCAATCCGATGCAGCCTTTGGACCAATGGGAACTCCTTCTCTTTCACCTGTGACGCTTGCACAAGGATCAGTGAACAGTGTCACGTTTTCGGTGGAGCAAGGGACGGCCTTTGCGTACGCAGAAGAGTAATAATTGATCCCAATGAAATCATATGAGCCCTTCAGAATCTTTGATTGTTTTGCGGTGAATGTAGGCAAGCGACCACCTTTTACATTGTTGACCATGTCGATCGGATATTTACCGGTCACAAGCGGCTCCATAAAGTAGTCGAATGTGAAGGCCATGGCTCGTGCCGCTGCTAGCTTATCCTCGGCTGATTCCGTATATGGCAAGTTCCAACCCGCGTTCAGAGCAATACCGACTTGACCTTTTTGAGACGCCTGTTGAACAACATTGAAGAGCATTTTCGTCACAATCGGAAGTGGAATAAATATACTAAGGTTCGGTGATTCGTGACACATTACATATTTCTGGCAGGCTATGGTTATAATTTATAAATGTAGTCGATGTTCAGTAACTTGATGATCAAGAAATAGATCGATTTTTTTTTTTTATTCTTATACTGACCTTGTATTTCTCTCTGTAGAGTTGGACGGCGGCTCCGTGAGCAAGGAGTAGGTTGTGACCGACGATATAAGGCTCTGTAGCTCCATCTCCGCCGGTGCAATTAGGGTTTGTGAATTTGGAGCATCTTCCTGGAGCCAGAACACCTGCAACATATCCTTGTTGCACCACTGTCAACGGCTCATTCAATGTCATCCAGTGCTTCACTCTATCACCGAAATTCTTAAAACATATATCCGCATAATCACGGAAATCGTTCACGATCTCTGCCCCAAGAAATCCACCGTAAGCATCTTCAAGGCCTTGTGGTGTATCCCAATGGTAAATTGTGACAAAAGGCTTAATTCCTTTGGACAAAAGCTCATTGATCAACTTGTTGTAATAGTTAATACCAGCATGGTTGATTCCTCCCTTTAGATTCCCACGAGGCAAGATTCTTGACCAAGAGATGGAGAATCTGTAGGCATTGAAGCCAATTTGATGCATTAATGCCACATCATCCTTGTAAAGACGGTAAGAGTCATCTGCAATAGACCCGTTACTACCATCCTGAATCTTCTCTGGATATTTTTCTGAGAATGTATCCCAGATACTTGGTCCTCTACCATCTTCATGAGCAGCTCCTTCAACCTGGTAAGCAGAAGTTGCAGACCCAAAAATAAAATCATTTGGGAAATCACTTCTTCTTATTTTAGGTGCTGAAGACTTTTTATTTGCAACAACTTCATTGGACGCCAAGGCAATGTGCATTAGTAAAAAAAGATATTTTCCTCTCATTCTTAATTTTCTTTTGGTTGTTAAATCTTGCTTTCTTTGAGGAAGATGAAAGAAGTGGAGATTTATATAGGAAAGAGATTGCCTATGCGTGGACTCGGTATGTGAGACTATAAAAAAGGGGATTTAAAGAACGATAATCTGATAGAGAGAGATTATGATAATTTCCTGATTTCTAGTTTAGTAAGATTCAACTAACCTTATCCAGTAATTTTTGTTTATCTTATTTTTACCCTTATCTAGTTATCTGTTATAAAAGAAAAAAACGAAAAATTCAACTAACCTTATCTAGTTATCTTTCAAAATAGGAAAATAAATTAAAAAACATTCGTGAAAATGTTCTCTGTATACCAAAAAAAAAAAAAAAAAAAAAGGNAGATTTTGATAGTTCAATTGGTAATCATTTGCCAAGTACTATACAACTCCAGGCTACTGAAGAATGTTTCATACCCATTTGCAAGGTTACTGATCAAATTCTTTGGAAATCGAATGCATTTTTGTGTGGAATAATGGCATGTTAAGATCAAATTATAACCCCTAAAACACTTATCGACTTATAAATCAACAATGGCGAGAACAGATGAAACTGTCAAACTATAAATTGATAAGCACATATATAGTGACACTAACAATGAATTTTGTCTACTTCTTTGTTTCTTAATTTCAGTTTCCAAACATCAAACCACACGCACTTTCAGATCAAAACAGAGGAAGGATAAAGCAAGGAAAACTAAAAACAAACTTTTCACAAGGTGCTATCATTCTTTTTTCGTTGGTCACAGATTGCGTGGCCGTGTAGTGAGCGAAGATCGCATATCGACAATGGCAGACTTATCGGCACCAAGCTTCATTGCTTCTTTGCTAGCTCTAATGAACCGAGAAGTAGCTCCTTTGACATACTCATGAGCTTGTTTCACAGTCATCTTCTTCCCAACTTCATCCGGGTAGCTACTGAGGAAGTGATCGCCATTGAGAACCGCTGCAAGCTGAACAACTTCACTCTGAAACTCAGAAAGGGATGCATCTTCTTTAGGCTCAGTTGCTCTCATGGGTGCAACGTCAGGTAGAGTCATGGGACAATCCGTTCGAGGAGAGGTTAAGTGAGAAACCACGTCTTCGAAAGTAGCAGCCCAAGCATCTCTATGTGTTAAGTAATTGGAAGAGAGATTGAAAAGTTTCTTGATGGTCGCTGGTATTGATGAATGCTCGAACTCTGAGCTCTCTGTTGGCCCTTTTGCCTCACTCACCACTTCACCCACACACGTAATAAAATAAGATATCATTAACTATTTATTAAAATAAATTAATGAAAATGGGGTCAGAGTATGTTGAAAACATGAGTCACGCGACGACGCCGACAAATTCTAAAATACATCTTTCAATGGAATAATCAATAGATTTCGATTATTACTCTACCACAATTAATGGATACAATAAATAAGATATTAAAATAATGCTACATGGTTGTCAAATCTATCCATGTGATTTTGTTTTTGGCTGCCTTAAATTTTGTTAGCAAATGTCAAAAGCCTGTCGAAAATAGTACAGTAGAAAGTGGAAACACATGAAACACAAATGACTTTCTTTTTTTAGATTAGAGAAATAAATAGTACTTTTCAAATTTTTAGCGATGGATGTTCTTCAGTACTTGAATATAAAAGAAAAATTCCGGGAATTGTAGGAAGGGGAAAACAAAATTTTACGTTAATGGTAAACTTTTGTAAAATAGGTAAACACCGCTAAATGCTACAAGTAGTATTTACTATTTATATGCAACAGGCATAACATATATGCATATATAGTCCACCTAGAAGTTAGAAATCGATTTATATATCAATAAATTAAGTTCAGAAGCGAAAATTTAAGTACTAATTTGGTAAAAACAGGTTGAAAAATATTTCCACTAAAATTGCAATGCGCATTATAGAAAAAAAAAATTGTGAAATAATTTTCGAGAAACCAGTAATAAAAAGTAAAAAAGAGAACTTACCGGTTCCTTTCTGAATCCAAGGTGAAACCATAATGGTAGGAACCCGAACACCTAACCGGTCAAATTTAAAGAACCCAGGGGCCGGTCCAGTATTCCCATCCGGATTTGGTATACCGACATAAGGAGTCTTCACATGATCATAGAACCCACCATGCTCATCATAGGTTATGACGAGGAGCGTCTCGTTCCACTGAGGACTCGACCGAAGTGTCTCGTACACTTCTTTAACAAGCTTTTGACCATTAGCCACGTCGTGCGATGGGTGATCGTCGTTGGCCGGTAAGCCTTTGAGGTCGAAATACCTCGGTTCGATGACGGTTAAGCTCGGTAACTTTCCTTTTGCTGCGTCTTTCTTGAATTTCAGATCGTATTGATGCAATTTGAATATGTATTTTAGTTGTCGGAGATTACGGTAGAATAATGTGGTCGGAATATTCTGGAAGTATATTCCGAAATCGATGTCGTTGCTGTGGAGTGAATCGAATATTGTTTTTTGTGGATACCTGAAATCAAATATTGATAACATGTTTAGCAATTTCTCCTTCGATTTCACATATATTCATTTTGTAGTTGTAATGATGCTTTTAAAAAGTTTTTAAATAATTATGAAAAAAAACGGAGGGAGTATTTGAAATGCCGACTAAAACAAGTGTGTGTGAAACCGTTACAACCCCGTGACATTCATTACAAAAATCAAATAATTGCTTACAGAAAAACATAAAACCTTTTTCTAAATTTAGGAAATTAGTTATTTCTCATTCAATTAATCAAGATTTGATATGGAAAATCATCAAAGTACTAAATTCCACGATTGAGTTTAAAAGTAAACTGCCAAGAAAAAAACAAAAGAAAGAATTTGAAAATGTGTACCCTTGAGCAAGCTGTTTCTTGACATGGCTTGTGGAACCATGTGAGGTAGCCGAATAGACAAACAACCGGTTCGGTTGAGTCGGACCAGGAATAGAAGAAAACCACCGGTCGAACACAGCAAACTCTTTTACCAGCTCGGCGTAAACCGGTACAGCTTCAGGCCGGAAGCCTTTCATGACGGTCTCCGACAAGTTTCCGGGCATGGAAAGCGCTTGCTCAACGAAACCCATCATGGACGGGATCTGACCCGACCCGAATACTTGTTGCTCCACAGCTTCGAAAGAATGACCCGGATCCGGATCCACAAACTCAGCATCACTCGTGAAACATATGGTTTGTGTAGAATTCGGAACCGGGTTACATTCTTGACCCGTTACACCGTCTATAGAAGGGTTAACCGATTTCTTCATCCAGCCTAGGAGGTGGTCGAAGGACCGATTCTCCATGACCAAAACGACGACCGTTTTGATCGGTGATTGCCATTGATGGGATCCTTGAGCTACATGGGTCAGTGTGAGAAGACAAGAGAGTGCAAGAATGTGTGAGAAAGTAAAAGAAAATCTGGAAGCTGATGGCTTCATGAATGGATTAGTTTTCTAGAGAAAAACTGAGAAAGAGGATTTGATTCTGTGGTTTTGTTTTGCCTCTTGGCTTGGTTTCAGACAGAACATAAAGACAGTGGAGAGATAATTGTCTCTTTGAAACCAAAACAAAAAGCAAAAAAGAATAAAGGAGATAAGAAAATCAAAAGATGGTAGAGAGAGTACAAGAGTGGGAAGATTTTATTAAACTAGAAAGTAGAAAATGGAAACAAAATTATAAAATGACGGGGGAATTTGTGGCTTTGTGGGTAATTGTGAAGTGTGGAGAGCAAGAACAAAAGTTATGGCGTCTATTTACTGCTTTTATTTTTGTTGTTCCACTTATGCTTTAATTTAGGTGGGCTCGGTATGTAAAAGAAGATTCTGTTCTCACTGATAAAAATAACTCAAAATTCAGAGATTTACTCTTTTTTCTTGGTCAATGTAATTCCGAAATTGAGGCTTATTTATTTGAAACTTGGAAATACATATGCACGGGAAGACATGGCCCCTGCGAAAACCACGTAGATGGCCATTTGTTTTCTTCTAGATATTACATGTGGATTCCTAGCTAGAGTTCTTAGTTGTTTAGTATTTATGAGATCTTGACGAACGGCTTAGTTTGCTATTTATTTAAAAATATGGATACACAATCTCAAAAATGTGTATACAGGAGTTTAAACTTAAAATCTGATATTAAAAGGCTATTTATAGGAGTATGGTTATTAATTATCGGTAACAAGAGTATTGATAATATACACTAAATACGTTTTACCAAAAAAATAATAATATCACCATCATGATAATTACTTTTGGCTAATGTGCCCCACTTTTCAGCTATAAAAAGTGCGGGGACTAAAAAAGCACCCAATGTCTAGACACAATAGTGCCTTTCGTACCAAAAAAGAAACATTATTTAGTGCTTAACATACAAGAAAATGATTAGTGTTTCCAGCTTAGTGCTTTTAGTTTACCATATAAATTGGTTTAAAGGAAGTGGTGTCAGGAAAAAAAACACTTATATTTGAAATAAATTAGTTCAGGATTGTACAGTTTTCACCACTTATATATAACTAGGTACAAGTACAAACATGACGATCAATGCATCTTTTCTTCTTTCTTGTTTAACATTTTCGAAAGTGCGATGAAGCATTACCGCGAATGATAAAAAAAGTACAAACGAAGTCAATAATAAAACGAGTTATAAAATTTCAGAATTTCTTTGCTAGAAGGATGTACTTTTCATTTTATGACCTTGGAAGATGCGGAAGGACAAGTACATTTCTGTTGCTCTTTATCTAAAACTAGTAACAAGGGAAAAAAATACAAAAACAAAAACAAAAGAGACGTGTAAGAAATTTATAAAAGGAAGAAGAGTGAAGCCAAAAAGTAAAAGATAACAAGAAAGAAAAACAAGGAAGTCGCCCACAAGTTCGCTACTGAGCTCGTGAGTACTGAACTGATCACGTCATACCAAGTACTAACCAACTAGATTTGGTCGTGTGAACACTGAATACATTCATATGTACATACGACTTTGTTAGTTTTTTGTCTTTAAACCAAATTTAAAAAAAAAATACTATATTATATATCTCTTTCACTCGCCCTTTTCTGGAAAAGTGTAGAAGTAAGAAGTAGATGTCAGTGACTCACTGCAAGTGGATTGGAGGATATTTGGAGAGATCAAGAAAATCAACCCAACTTGGCAAAGATTATTTCATTATGATTCTGTCTTTTACATATATTGGGCCAGATTGAGATTCAGCCTTAAATGAGCCCATTTTAATCTTCGCTCCGTCATAAACCAACCACACTCGTTAACTTGCAGCATTAGTCACGGACTCACGTGTCACGTCTTTCGAAAACAACGTATCCGCACGTGACATTGCCACCGGCCGTTTCCTTTTCACATCGCACGAGACGTTTCGGACTCTTCAAAACCAAAACAAAGAAAAAACTTTCTCTCAACCATTTTTCTCTCTCTAAACTTCTTCTTCTCTCTCAAGTGGCAAAGCAATGGCTGATTGGGGACCTGTAGTGGTCGCTGTGATACTGTTCGTGCTTTTGACTCCGGGACTTCTCTTTCAGATTCCTGCGAGAGGTCGTATCGTCGAGTTCGGGAATATGCAGACTAGCGGCGCCTCGATTCTCGTCCACTCTATCATTTACTTCGGTCTCATCACCATCTTCACCATCGCCATTCGTCTCCATATCTATACCGGTTAATTTTACCGTTCCGGATTTGTAATTTTTCCGGTTTTCTGGTTTATTATTGTGCTCTTCGTACCGGTTTGTTTGCTTTTTTTATTTTTCCTGGCTTTGTTTATAACTCTATGTGTGATGGAAATATTAAATATGTGAATCTGAATTCGAATATGCATTAAGTGATATTTCCAAAATCTGCCCTGTTTGATCTGATTTATGGGTTTGTGATTTGTTTAGTGCGTGCATTTTGAATGTGAGTTAGGCAGTTAGTTAGGCAGCGTTGCTTGTTGGTGTGAAAGTGGAAAAAAATAAACTTGCATGAGGCCAGTAAAAATTCGGTTTAAGCTTAACGATTTTATCGATATTTTTTGGTTTAGAGCATCACTTCGGATTGGTTTTCTTCGGTTTGGTCTGGTCCGGTTCGTGTGTAAACTAGTGTTGAGTTTGCTTGAAATGATTAGTCCTAAGAGAACAGACTTTGGTTTGTGTGTCGCGTCGCTAGCCAGTTTGAGTTTCTGCTGTTTTTGTTTTTAGGCTTCGAGTTTTATTTCTGCTCTACATGACATTTAATGATTTGATTAGTAGCTTTGACCACAAATCAAATGTCATCATGCAAAATATATATACAGTTGAAAGCTGAAATGTTATGCGCAAAATGAAATTCACTAGAAATAGAATGGTGCTAGACCTAACCAAAACTTACCCTCAAAACTTGTTGAATGTAGTATTTGAACGAGACCCAAAACTTACACTCAAAGCTAAAACTTTTTGGGGTCTGTGACTTCTGTGAATTGCAAAAACGTCGTAAGGCTTACAAGAAAAAATGGGCTTTAACATTAAGATTTAGTTCTGACCTGATTCTCTTCATCTGAATGAAGTACAAAAGTCAATTAGTACGGTGTAACATTACTGAATAGTAGTACGATGTAAGTAAGATTACTGAATAGTACGATGTAACCTAACTTCTAACTGTAAAGGGAGTAATAACTCGTGTGAGAAACGCGCTTCGCTAGCGCATCGATGCCACGCGAGCAAAATAGAAACTTTGGAACCCAAAAAATTTGTCGTTGTAAACTGTATAGTGGCAAAAACAATGTTTTTACAAATTCCAAAGAAGTAAAGGAATCAAGATGAAATTAATTAATTAATTAAATATCACTCGAAGAGAGAAAAAAGTTTCTATTTCCACTTTAGGGGAAGAAAATACTAAACCGTAAAAAATCTATAAAAAAATAAAACCCGTAATATGCGATGAGTGATGATGTGGCAGTGTCTAGTCCTTTTTACTATTCACTCTCATCTCTTATTGACTTTTTTTTTTCATTTTATCACTGATGAAAAAAGTAATCACAAGAAAGGACATACTGTATATTTTAATTTTGCTTCAACCCTAAAGTAAACAAGTGAAAATTTGGGAGACGCAAGAGAGGAAATAGGAGAGAGGAGAGAGAAAAGAGAGAGAGAGAGAGCTTCGTCTTCTTCCGGACACTGAGAACCGATCTCCGGCTTCTTACCATAACCTTCCTCCTCCTCCTCCTGTAAGTTTCTCCAGTGAACTCTTTAATTTTTTTCTTTTCAATCTGCATTCGTCAGAAGAGGACAAAACAGAGATTCGCTGTTCAGCAGAATCAATCTCGTTTGAATTCGAACTCTCTGCTCAATTCCCTCTTCTTCAAGACTCTAGAACTCTTCAACTACGAACGCATCTCCATAATCTCTTTCCAAAATCCACCATGCAAATTCACATAACGCTTTTGCTCAAGAATAAAATGGAATAACTTTATCAAAGAATCATATTTTGAGGAAAAAAGTTAATGGAATGAAGCTACATTGTTGATATTATTTAAAATTTTTGTTAATTGATAATTTGATTTCATTTTTTTTTTTTGAAAACTGTAGAAGTAAAAGATGGGGAGCACGGTGATATTGAGCTCAGACGATGAAGAGTCAGATATAAGTGAATCTGAAATGGAAGAGTATGGAGACAAGAGCTACCTAACTCTCAAAAGTGGAAAGCTGAAAGTGAAACTCTCTCCTCAAGCTTTCACGTGTCCTTATTGTCCGAACAAGAAGAAACCGAGTTTTCAGTACAAAGATCTACTTCAGCATGCCTCTGGAGTTGGTAATAGCAATTCTGACAAAAGAAACGCAAAGGAGAAAGCAAACCACCTTGCTCTTGTCAAATACCTCCAACAAGATCTTGCTGAAGCAGAGCCTTCATCTAAACGAAGGAAAACTGGAGATCCTATTCAAGACTGTGACAAGGACGAGAAGCTCGTCTGTCCTTGGAAAGGTATACAAACTCTTTAAAGAAACTCACTTTGTTAGCTTTAATAGTAAGAAATGTGAACTTGAGTGATGGAACTTGTGTGTGTATGCATGTTGCTGAAACAGGTGTTGTGGTTAATATTCCAACTACAAAGACACCAAATGGTCGAACTGCGGGTGAGAGCGGTTCGAAGCTTAGAGATGAGTACATTCAAAGAGGGTTTCATCCGACTAGGGTTCGTCCTTTATGGAATCACTGGGGGTTCTCAGGAACTGCGATTGTGGATTTCAACAAAGATTGGAATGGACTTAACAATGCTCTTCTCTTCGACAAGGCTTATCGAGTAGATGGTCATGGGAAAAAAGACTGGTTGAAAAAAGATGGTCCTAAGTCGGGTCTTTACGCGTGGATTGCTCGTGCTGATGATTACAACGGAAGTAATATCATCGGAGATGACCTGAGGAAGAAAGGTGATCTCAAAACTATAGCTGAGGTTACGAAAGAGGAGGCGAGGAAACAGCGAATGCTTGTGCAGAATCTGACTCAGCTTGTAGAGGAAAAGAAGAAAGGCGTTAAGGAGATTGAGGAGCTGTATTCAGTGAAGTCAAAGGAACTTGAGGAGAAGTTGGAAGATAAAGAAATGAGGCTCCAAGAGCATAACACAAGGATGAATGCTATACAAGAGCAAACAATGGAACATGTTAACAAGATCTTTGCTGATCACAAGAGATTAAAGATGCAGTTGGAGTTGGAGAAGGAGAAACTCGAAAAGAAAGGTATTGAACTCGCGAAGCGGGAAGCACACAATGAAACCGAGAGAAAGAATTTGGCTGACGATCTACAACAGGTGTCCATTTACTCTTTATCTTTTGTCAAATATCATTGAGGCTTAAACTATATAGTTTTTTATTCGTTTTTATGTATATATCAGAATGCGTCCAAGAATAGTTCTCTTGAACTAGCCTACATGGAACAACAAAAGGCGGACGAAGAAGTTAAAAAGTTGGCCGAATATCAGAAGGTTAGTGTCTTACGGCTCTTCTGATTATCTCTTTATAAAAATTTAGGCATTATTTTCATGATCATTAGATAACGATGTGTGATGTGAATGTGTAACCTCTCAGAGGCAAAAGGAGGAGCTTCATGAGAAAATCATAAGACTAGAAAGACAAAGAGATCAGACACAAGCGATCGAGCTAGAGATTGAGCGGTTGAAAGGAGAGTTAATTGTGAAAAAGCACATGGGGTCAGACGGCGACGCTGAAATTGTGAAAGAAGTGGAAAATATCTATAAAGGTTTAACTGAGAAGGAAGAAGAACTAGCAGACCTCGACAAATTTAACCAAACTCTTATCCTCAGAGAGCGCAGAACCAACGATGAGCTTCAAGAAGCTCGTAAAGAATTGGTTAACGTACGTATCAAAGTGTTGTTTCTTTTCATTCATAACACTGAAACATAGAAACAGACTCTCTACGTCTAAATCTTTCGTTTTAACTATTTCACTGCATTTTTGTTGTAGATCATGAAAGATTGGACATTAAATATCGGTGTCAAGAGAATGGGAGAGCTCGTGACGAGACCATTCGTGGTAGCACTGCAGCAGAAGTATGGTCAGCAAGATGTGGAGGACAGAGCAATTGACGTTCTCCAGCTCTGGGAGGACTATCTCAAAGACCCAGATTGGCATCCATTTAAGCGGATCAAGCTCGAAAATCAAGAAAGGGAAGTGGTACGACCAAACTGCCTTGTAGTGACCTTGTTTTGCTGTTTTTGGTCAATGCTTTGATACCTTCTCTCTGAAAGATTAAAGATTTTTTGTTTCGTGATGTTATTAATTGGGTTTATAGGAAGTGATAGATGAGAGAGACGAAAAGCTGAGGGAGCTTAAGGAAGATTTAGGAGATGGTCCTTATAATGCGGTAACGACAGCTTTGCTGGAGATAAATGAGTATAACCCAAGTGGAAGGTACATTACAACAGAGCTGTGGAATTTAAAAGAAGATAGGAAGGCTACACTTGAAGAAGGTGTCACTTGTTTACTTGATCAATGGGAAAAGTCTAAACGCAAGCGTGGAATGGCTTAAGGTTATTTATTTCCGATGATAACCAAGCAAAAATATGTTTTCTTTTTCCAGCCTTTATATTTCGCTAATATAGGATTGTGTGCTTATGTTTCGCAGAGCTGCAGGAGAATGGAATCTAGACTGAATAAAAAACCGCCAATGCGGTTTGTAGTTGCGGAGAAAATGTCTTTGGTTTGATGAAGCTTTAGTGTCTGTTTTTTCTCTTTATCATATCTTATTAGTGGATTATGGGCACATCCATTTATGTCTCGGTTTGTAACTTTGAACATATCTGGACATTGAGTAATAAAATGTATTATATAGTTGTATTATAATTCGCATGCAAAACTACTAGATTTAGTCATATATCTTAAGCATGTCATTTAGGACCCCAATGTATAATTTATCCTGTTTTTAACATCCTCCCTTTTTGAAACCCATGCAACACAAGAATCCTCTATGAAGTCCATTTGTATACGCCTACGCTATTTGCTTCATCAAAGTTTTTCCAACTATCTCTTTGTAATAAAGCCTTTATTGATCTGATCAACCATAACCTCCATCATCAAGGGAGAAGGTGATTAGGTGTTATTGATGCTTATTTATTTGTTTTCTTTTCTATTGATTGTTTTTAATGTTAGATTAGAGTCAAAATCTTTTTTCTTAAGTTTAAAATTATTTATATCTATAAGATGTTTGATGAATTGTTTAAACCAAATCTTTAGAGTGTTTTATAGTTATTATATATTACTATTTAAAATTTAATGAGAGTTGATGATTTGAGTTTGGTTAGCATAGAATTGTTACATGAAAATGTATTGATTTGCTTTTGTGTTTTAGGCTTAGGATGGTTCTTTCTTATAAGTTAAGCATCTCCTATCACTAATTAATTTTTTGAATGTTATTGATCTTTGATTTATGAACTTAATACTTCTATATATCGTTTTATTTTCCCCTATTATTTTTGACATTTCATTAGTTTGTTCCTCTTTTGCTTTTTATTAGGTTGCTAGAAGATAATCATTGATTGCATTTGAATTGGTGTATTTCATATATCATTGGTGTGTTTAGAGCCCTGGGTTTAGATTGAACTATTTACTATAATGACAAGGTTTATTGAAGCCTAGAATAGTAAGAAAAGAATTGATTTCCTTATGTTATCAAATCTTCGTCGGAATATAGAATTCCTATGACGAGGAAAAACTCAAGAGCTTATAATTCGAACCTTTAGATGGGGAGCATCGTAGACCTCCATCACTTTTTCGGTGAAGATGAAAACAAAGATGATCTGAAGAACCATTCTGTTCTATTAGAGATGGGTGTAGCATCCCCTTTCAAACCCGGTCCATGATGAAGATTTGTCCAATATAAAGTCCAGAACAAAATATAAAACATGCCTCAAGCCCATAAACCATCTTAGCAAGTTGATGATCGAGTGATGATCGGTTTAAATGATGATACTGCCTAATGTTTAGTATAAATAAGGCTATACTATTCAGTGTTCATTATTAAAAAATGTTAACTTAGGCTTGTATACTAATTACTATACATCTAGAAAAAATTAACCTATTAATGTAATTTCAAATTGCCACTTTGACAATCCGAGAGCTCAATGATTAAACACTTCTTAATATAAAAGGCTCTACGATCTCCGGACCACTTTCTATTCAACTCATTATTGAGACGATCTCCCGGTCATAATCTGTGCATTCAAACTCAAATTTTACCTCCCGGTAACGACGGACAGCATCGTCTGATTGGAACGGCCGTGCAGTGGCCGCGTCCTCGGAGCAGCACCGCCGCCGTCATCGTCCTGTGCTTCCAGAATCGCTGCCTCGTTGTTCAACTACACCATCTGAAATGTCTTCCCCGGAGACTCCTTCGTCTCCTGCGATCTCCTTCGACAACCCTCGCCGGAATCTGGAACACCCGCGATGAAGAAAAGCTAAGGGCTTACAACACCAACCTGAAGGTGAGGAGCTTCGCCGACCTCCGCCACTTCTCCGGTGACGATCTGAGCAACCACAGTGTCCAACGCATCTTCTGTTGGGATATAAACTAAGTCTCACATCGGAAGTTAAAAAAAACCAATATTAATATATGAAGAGTTAGGATCAATCCACTAGTTACCAATTGGTTTTTAGTTGGAAACCTAGAATAAATCCAAATTTAACATGGTATCAGAGTTCAAGGTTCAGAGCCCGTATACCTAAAAAAAAGTGGATATCTACATGTCTCTTGTAACCCGAGTAATGGAGGCCCGTGAGAGGCTTATTGAGTAATGGGGGCCCATGAGGGGCTTATTGTCGGTCCAAGTGGGATCGATTCGAGATGGAGATAGCATCTCGAAGAGGCGTGTATGTGGTCCTTAGTTTGAAGGGAAGATTGTTGAGATACAAACTAAGTCCCACATCGGAAGTTAAAAAGAACCAATATTAATATATAAAAGGTTAGGATCAATTTACTAATTACCAATTGATTTTTAGTTGGAAGCTTAGAATTAATCCAAATTTAACATCTTCCACGATATTTTAGGCTTCCACTTCATTCCAGATCAGGTAATCACTAAATCCGAATGGGCTGCGACATACCTGCGACGGAGCCAAGTCCGACAGGCGTCCATCGAGGCTGCCGCTTTATGTTATATATCTTTTTTATTTCTATGTATGGTTGTTGTTCTGCTTGCTGTTTATTTGCTTTTTATATCTATGTTGCTATATCTAAAATTTCAGATTATCTGTATTATTTAAACCGTTCTATCCATATATCTAAACCGTTCTATCCACATTAATTTAGCAATATTTTTTTTTACTGTACAAGTTTGTTACGATATTAGAACTTATAGCTAAGCGACGCGTAAATTAACTAGAGATGGAATCACTAAGAAAAATAAACAGAGCTTTGTATAGGATACAAAGAAGAAAAGTCAATCAATGGCAAAGTCAATGATGAATTTGTAATGTAACAAGAAAAAGAAACAGGATTGATGATTACGCTTATCATTGCTCGAGATCTTCTTGAGGCTATGTAATATTAATCCCAGAGAGATGTCATCGTTTGCAAAAGCTTGATTAAGAGATTGGAACTCCCTCATATATTCTTCTTCTTCTTCTTTCTTCCTTCACAACTGGAGAAGGTTGGTTTTGATCCTAAACACGGACCCTCAATGTGCTACAACCGACCTATGCTTAGAGGGTTGGAAAGGTTTCCAGTTAAGCAGCTATGTCTATACCAAGCGGTGTGTGTTCTAGCCTCCTACAGAGATGTCTTGCTATGCAAGAAATATTTTTCTTCACGGTGTAAGGGGGCGCGAACACAATTCTACATTGTGAATCCGGTCACAATGTGATGGACCCGACTTCCTGAAACTGACCATGAGCTTTCATCATCTCCCATTGGGTTATCAGGGAATGGTTTAAAGGACAGGTATAATGTTGTCACGCTGCTGCTGTCTCAACCTTCTCACCTTTGCCTCAGGGTGTTGGATTCTAAGCGCGGTAAATGGAGATACCGTCGTATCGAGCTTCTGCCTTGGTCAGAATTTGGATGGGAGCCAACGCAACGCCAAGCCTTGAACTTTGACGGAACTCCACATTGGTTAGCTCAAGACGGACCTATTGTAGCTTATAACCCTAACTATAGGCATGAATGCATAATCATCCACCGTTTCCAAGAGATGCGCCATGCTTCTTACGATAACCACGCGGTTGTCTCAGAGACCTTAATCGTCTCCATGGGCCATTTACACATCATTCAGATCGTTTGCTATCCCCTTAAGAGTGATGGTCATCACCATCTCGCTATTTGGACACTCGTGGATTACAAAAAATCCATTTGGGAACAAGAGCATGACCCTATCTATTTCAGTGACATGGTTACTGATCTTCTATGGATACAAGACTACATGCGGGGATATGTACTGGTGACAACTAACCAGCACAGTATGTCCCGAACCATCAAATTTTTCATTTCTCCGCCTCCTCCTCCAGAAACCAGGAGAGAGCGGATCATTTGTCCACAGCCTTTGCATTGCCATCCAAACAATCATCTTCTTATTTACTTGTATTTACCAGAAAGTATTGTCTTTCTTGATGTCGCAACAAAGAACCTGCGGTTACTTACTAGAGTCGACAAAATTAGATGCATGGGTAGCCGTTACTGGAATCAATATGACAAGGTGATACCAATGACTCTTCACTTGGATCCATCATTGGTCCCGGACCATGAGCGTCTGCTGCTGCCACCATCGTCGTAAGATTGCAAATGATATAAATGACTCAAGTTTTTTTTGTGATCGTGCCCAAAGAAGATTATTATATGCAGTCAGTTATTAATTTAGCATGCATGATATGAATGAACGTTGTTTTCTTGTTCTCTAGATCCAAGATTAATGTTCCTTCGGTATTATTTCCTTCGGTGATTATATATACAAGATTAGACATATACATATAATCTATTTTACACAAGACTACGGCAATACATTTATAATTTTTACCATATCTGAATGATAAAATCATCGATTGAATGCTTATGAATTCTATTGGATTTTAAGAAGATGCATATAGGCGAATAGTTCTTCTTAAATTTTATTGATTCCATTAAATATTATGGATTAGATTATTCACCTAATGTATGTGAACATATCCATAAAGGACCAAGACTCGTTATACAGAAACGGATATATAAAAAATGAGTGGTGTTCTAGTCTTTTCCTAAGGCATGACGCTAAGTAGCCATGTTCCAGGGTGGCTCTTGCGTTCATTCTTTTAGTCAGATCCATTAACAGCATTTGTCTGAAACAAATTGAAACAGAGACATATTAATCATCTTTAACTTGCATATTCGATAAATATCCAAATACTTGAAACGCAAGTCAGAAGCTTGCTACACTGCGTTTTGCTAATCAAAGATCAACCTTAATTACCCCCTACACGGAGTATATTCTATCTACAATTACGCCTATAATATATGGGCTCAGATTCGCCAAGCCCGTAAAGGCCCAATACTGCTTTCCGTTTCGATTCATTTCTCAGTCTCCTCCCGAGTCCCGACGACCATTCTCTGTCTCCTCCTCCGGGAAGCGCTCTCTCTCTCTAGTAATCGTTGAAGAATCCTGAATCCATAGCAAATGGCAACCTCGCTAGCTCGAATCTCTAGAAGAGGCGTGGCCTCAGCTGCGTCGTGGAGTCTGATTCGGCGTTACTTCGCAGCGGAAGCCGTAGCGGTGGCGACGACGACGACGGAAACACCTAAGCCGAAATCGGAGGTGACGCCGTCGGTGGATCGGGTGAAGTGGGACTACAGAGGGCAAAGACAGATCATCCCCCTGGGACAGTGGCTACCAAAGGTCGCAGTCGACGCCTACGTGGCACCTAACGTTGTGTTGGCAGGTCAGGTCACCGTCTGGGACGGCTCGTCCGTATGGAACGGTGCCGTTTTGAGGGGAGATCTCAATAAGATCACCCTTGGATTCTGCTCCAATGTCCAGGAACGGTGTGTTGTTCATGCCGCCTGGTCCTCCCCAACAGGTTTCTTCTTCTCTTCATTTCTTTGGAATTGGAGTCTCTTTTATGATTCCATTGTAGTCACTTGTTATTGGATTTTGAGATATGGATTATCCAATACCTGTAGTTACTGCTTGCTAGCGAATTTTGGAATCAGTGATATTGGAATTTAGGGTATCTTCTGGCCTCACATTTGAGGGGATGTATAAGGAAGTGTGTGTGTTCGAGTGGAAATATTACTTTAGAGATTAAGAATCCTGAATGATAGTTTCCAAGTAATTTGAGCTTAACTCGACAAGAATGCTTATTTCTGTAGATTTTCCTTCATCTTAAGATGTTAGTATGGCTGATAATGCCACAAAAGACCATCTATTGTAGTACTAGGAAGTTGCTTAGATGCTCTCAGTACAAGTTCTGGAAAACAATGTCTATAGTTTTACACAAAAAGAATCTCACTTTGTAATCAGAGCCTGAATTCTAAGTTGCATCACGCCTTCTGTATGTACCTTCTTTTAGTCTTGCCAAGGTTTCATTCCATGTCATTGTGAAGAAATCCTGGTTTGATTAGGCTCTAGTTGATCATTGTGAAGTACTCGTGTACAACTAGTAGTTACTTACTTGAATCACCATCTTCCCTGGTCAGTAGCTCTGTATCTTCAAAACAGCTTTTGCGATACTAACATCTTGAAGGGTAGAGCATTTCTTGGTGCTGTTGGTTTTGAATTTTGATATGATGGAGAAAAAAAAAATATCTGATTTTAGAAGTAACTTTTTCAACTTTGGGATTTTTCAGGATTACCAGCAGAGGCATTGATCGATAGGTATGTGACGGTTGGTGCATACAGTCTTTTAAGATCATGCACTATCGAACCTGAGTGCATCATCGGGCAACACTCGATACTAATGGAAGGTTCGCTGGTCGAGACACGGTCAATCCTGGAAGCTGGTTCCGTTGTGCCACCTGGCAGAAGAATCCCGTCTGGTGAACTCTGGGGAGGCAATCCAGCAAGGTTTATTCGAGCACTCACCAATGAGGAAACCTTAGAGATCCCGAAACTCGCTGTTGCCATTAACCACCTTAGTGGAGATTACTTCTCTGAGTTCTTACCTTACTCAACTGTCTATCTTGAGGTTGAGAAGTTCAAGAAATCCCTTGGGATTGCTGTCTAGAAAGCTTTCCTTTTCCAGGTTTTCTGGCTACTTCCCTCATTTAGAAGCTTCCTTATTTTTTTCCCTACCTGGTTTCGAGTCTGATCTTAATAAAGTAGCTGCGGAACAACAACAAAAGCAAAACCTCTACTTCCAAATGTTGTCTTCTCTGTTTGTTTTTGTTAAATTCATATCCTTGTGTTCAAACTTTCTCTATGATGATAATGGTGAAAACTTTTTTTTTCTTTTCTCGTCTAATTATGCTAGGGTAGCTTAAGATTTTCTGAGGCCTGAGATACATAAAGAAGTAATTTTCTTAATCTTATATTAAACAAAAGAAATGAATTTTTCGTCTAACTTTCGTGAATGAGACAAAGCTAAAGACTTGTCTGAGAGATAATAGTCTATTTTCAGACGATTGTAATTCATTTTTAGTTTAATTTTATATACGAAGTTTGTCTGACATTCCTGACGAATTTCTTAGTCAACGTTTTTTTTTGGGGGGGGGGGGGGGGGGGGCNAGAATTTACTAAATATATTGTTCATATTTCTGGTGGTGTTCGTGCTTAATACGGTAATTACTGAAAACATTACAGAGACTGAGATGAGACTTGAGAGACACACATAAAAGATACCACCAAATTATTATTCTCTCGGACCACAGTCATCACACGGTGCTTCCTTACATCTCTCCCTTTATAAAGCCTGCGAATTTGTTCAAGAGTTCGAGAGCTTTCTCAGAATGAGGTTTGCTCAAATGAAAAACATGGCCTTCTCCTTCAGTCTCCATCACCTCCACTTGTTCTCCCTTCCAACCGCTCTTCTCAAGCTTCGCCGCGTAATCCCAACCTTGCCTCACCAGCGTATCTAACTCCGCCACCATTACCAAGACCTTTCGGCAACCCAACCCGGAGATATCCACCGACTCTGATTGAACCACGTTGATAAACGGATCATCCACTCCGTCTGGGCTGTTAGGACTCGCTACCGTCCAGAGCGTCTCGATCTTCAACCTCTTCTTTACATCAGTCGTCTCCTTGTCGTCGACTGGTGCTCTCGACCAGAAATAAGGATCAACCAAGATGATTCCCAAGATTCCTGAACCGCTCAAGTCGGGACTGAGTTTCTCTTTCGCAGCTATCATCGTCATGTGATGAGTGATGTTCGCGCCGGCGCTGTCTCCAGCGAGAAACACTTTGCTGAAATCAGCGTGTTTGTTCAGCCAACTCTCCGGTCCACATCCGGCAATATGGGTGAATACCCATTTGAGAGATGTCCACGAATCATCGTAAGAGATAGGAATCAGATGCTCCGGTGGACGCCGGTAATCCACTGAGACCGCCACGCAGTTGGACGCAGGTACAGCGTCCTTGAGGAAAGTGTGGTAAGTAGGCGAGAAAGCGGTTTCGATGATGAATCCACCGCCGTGGAAGTAAATGAGGAGAGGGAGTTTCTCACCGGTCTCCGCGGCTTTCTCCGGGAGGTAAATGCGGACAGAGAGGTTGTGGTCTGGTGAATACACGACGTCTTTCGAGATGACGCCATTTTGTGGGGTTAAAGACGGTGGGACGGTGGTTTCGCCCATGAGACGTTCGATGCGGCCACTCTTGTAGATTATGAACATTGGAGAGAAGTCGACGGCGATCTCGGAATCCATGGTTTTCGTTGATTGCGATGATAAGATTCAGAGACTTAGACCGTGCTTTAATCTGTGTGTGCGCGTTGGGTTTATATAGAAAAATGGTGTGTATGTCTCTGTCTTTCTAATGCTATAAGGGCTTGGTTTGGTTGAGACTTGAGATACGTCTGTTCCACGGAAGATATATTTTGTTGATAATTGCCAAACAATATTTTGAAGCAGTAAAAATGGAGACATGTTATATTACGGTGCATTTAATATTTCCTTCTCTTTTCGGTTATTTTTTCGTTCGTATATTTTTTGTTTAGTTGTATTTCATATTAATATTTGCCAAGTCCAGTTGCGGTATCTTATTTTACGGCGCACCTAACTTTTCCTTCTTTTTCGTTTTTTTTTTTTTTTTTGTCTCTTATACTATTTTGTTTAGTTTAGACATTTGGTTTGAATTCTCGAGTTTCAAATTTTTCAATTTTCGAAATAAAATGCATATTACAATTAAAATTTTATATCGGTTCAGTTTGAAAATTGTGATTTTCGGCCCGGAAATATATAGCCCATGAAGATTCTCTTTAGCTATCATTCTGGGGGGCTTTCATTAATTGAGGATTTGAAATTAGCAATCCTCTAACTCAAAGCCCATCAAAGTGTGTAAATCTGAGAGGAGCATCAAAAATAAATTGAAGGGAAATGCATTGTATACAGAGACACAGAGAGCATGGAAATGCAACATATTCTTCGTCATAATAAGTTATAACACAGGGAAGAGAAAAAGAGTAGACTAATTTGATAGATAGAAAGAATTACTGTCTCTACATATTCCAAGCGACCTATCTTAATGAGGAGGGACTGTTTATCATATGATTAGTGGATGAGAGTCTTGTCTCTAAAATAAGGGCATCTCCATCCAGCGTTTTTACACCAGATACTATTATTATTTTAATAATAAAAAAGAAAAAAAGGAAGCATAAGACTGAGAGATATATGTATAATTAGAGACTTTAAGAAATTATTTATAGACCCATGAGATGACTTGTCTCATTATTATTGGTATTAACCTTTTTTTTATTAGTTACATAATTTAATTATATACTAATACTCTACAAGCATATCTCACTGTTGGAAATGGCCTAAGCGCTTAGCATATGATATGGCCCTATTAATTGGTGAAGAAACATTATCATCAATGTCATAATCTCCACGTAAAGTAGCAATAAACTGGTGGTATATCCTTTTCAGATTATTGTAAATCATTTTAATTTTAATTTTATATACGAATTTCTTAGTCAACGTTTTGGTTGGATCCTTCGTTAATAATACAACAGAGAATATTCCAAATATAGTCGTTGATATTTTATGTTGTTCGTGGTTAATATGGTAATTACTGAAAACATTACAAGAGACTGAGATGAGATATAGACCACACGACGCCTACTTACATCTCTTCCTTAATAAAGCCTGCGAACTTCTTCAAGAGCTCAAGAGCTTTCTCACAATGAGGCTCTCTCAAATGGAAAACATGGCGTTCTCCTTCAGTCTCCATCACCTCCACTTTTCCTTTCCAACCGCTCTTCTCAAGCTTCGCCGCGTAACACCAACCTTGCCTCACAAGCGTATCTAACTCCGCCACCATTACCAAGACCTTTCCGCAACCCAACCCGGAGATATCAACCGACTCTGATTGAACCACGTTAAGAAACGGATCATCCACTCCGTCTTTGCTGTTAGGACTCGTTATCTTCCAAAGCTCCTCGGCCTTCGACCTCTTCGTTACATCCGTCGTCTCCTTGTCGTCGACTGGTGCTCTCGACCAGAAATAAGGATCAACCAAGATGATTCCCAAGATTCCTGAACCGCTCAAGTCGGGACTGAGTTTCTCTTTCGCAGCTCTCATGGTCATGTGATGAGTGATGTTAGCGNCTCATGGTCATGTGATGAGTGATGTTAGCGCCGGCGCTGTCTCCGGCAAGGAACACTTTTCTGAAATCGGCGTGTTTGTTCAGCCAACTCTCCGGTCCACATCCGGCGAAGTGGGTGAATACCCATTTGAGAGACGTCCACGAGTCGTCGTAAGGGATCGGAATCGGGTGCTCCGGTGCACGCCGGTAATCCACCGACACCGCTACGCAGTCGGACGCAGAGACAGCTGCCGTCAGGAAAGTCTGGTAAGTCGGTGAGAAAGGGGTTTCGATGACGAACCCACCGCCGTGGAAGTAAACGAGGAGAGGGAGTTTCTCACCGGTCTTCGCGGCTTTCTCCGGGAGGTAAATGCGGACAGAGAGGTTGTGGTCGGGTGAATACACGACATCTTTCGACATGACGCCATTTTGTGGGGTTAAAGACGGTGGGACGGTGGTTTCGCCCATTAGGCGCTCGATGCGGCCACTCTTGTAGATTATGAACGCTGGAGAGAAGTCGACGGCGATCTCGGAATCCATGGTTTTCGTTGATTGCGATGATAAGATAGATAGACTTTGATATGTGTCGGGTTTATAATGGAGACATGTTGTGTGTCTCTCTCTCTCTAATGCTATTGGAGCTTGGTTTGGTTGACACTGAGACGTGATCCACACCGAACATATATTTCATATTCACATTTACAAAACGATACTTCATCGTCATTCGTGGAGGATGTAAAAGAGAGTTTCTCATAAATAAAATATATTTTGATTAAATAATTAAATTTTTGTTTTTAAAATGAATTAAGCCACTTATTTAGTGACAGCTACGGGAAGAAGGTTCTGAGAATTTTAAATAAGAGTATGATTATCTGTTACTCTTTGAAAATATCTAATCAAAATAATATTAATGCTTTTTTATATATTTTAGTTAAATAAATAAATAAATTATATTCATATTTTTAAACTAATTCAATTAATGATAAGCAGGTGGCAAATGGGTTTCTTTTGGAATATCTAAAGTAGGTCTTGATATCCAGGTTCAGGTCGGATTTGATTGAGTTTTTTTGTTTTCGGTATAATTTTTTTATATTTATTTGTAGGTTCTTATCAAATTTCAGTTTAGATTCAGGTCAGTTTCTCTCTATTCGGTTTTAAATATATTATATTTATAAATTGTTTCAAATTTTTCTATCCGGATTTTTTCGATTAATATCTTATATTTTTGGATATTTTATTTTTTTCGATTCCAAATCAATTTGGATTATTTTTACCTTCGAGAAATCAAAATATCTGAATTTTTTTAAATAACCGATATTTAACCGGAACATATCAAAGTAAAATTAAAATTTTAAATAATTATTTACCAAACTAAAATAAAAACTAAAAAAATTATTGTACTAATGAAAATAAAAATAAAATAAGTAATACAAGTGGCATTGATGGTCTAGTGTTAGGATAGTATTGTCTATAGTACAAAGCCCGGATTCAATTCCTACCTAATGCATGATATTTTCAGGTATTTTGAATACCCATTAGATTTTGAACAGAATTTAGATTCGAACCGAGAACCGTGGATATATAAGAAAATATCCAATAGGATAAAAAGTAAGGATCCTAATTCGATCCGGAACTGTTTTTTTTAGTTGGTTCTAGGTCGGGTTTTTGGATCCGGGTAAAATGTCTAATTTTAATAAAGTATTTCAAATGAGATAAAATATCTCACTTTCTCCCTCATTTTTCTATATTTTTTTTTTAATTTTTAGAACCTCTTCCATAATCTTTATTTGGAGTTGTTCTAAGTTCTCTATTGAAACTTGCATCTCTCCTCTTTCTTAATTTTCCTTTTTATTCTTGAGAAACTGTTTCAGAATTTTTTGATGAAGTTGGTTTTAAAGAAGTACCAACCATTAAATACTCAGACTGAGTATTTCATTAATTTAATATTATTATTTTTAATTTATTAAATTATGAAGAAATAAAAAAAAAGTTAAACCAATAAGAAATAGAGAGAAGTTCTAAAGCTATTAGCATTGCTGAAAACATCTTTCACATTTTAAGAGAAAAAAAATTATTATTATTATAATAATATAGGATCTGATTATTTTAGAGACTTTTGTTTTTACTTAAATACTCCAAACCTTTTTCTTCTCTAATCATATTTTAAAGTTTTAACAGTCCTCAAAGTCTTTTTATTTATTTTTCTCACAGCCTATTTTACACTTTTTCTTTTGTTACATAGTTTTCTCTAAAAGCCAATAATTTGTGGCTTTAAGTTTTTTTTTTAAAGCCATAATTAATATTTTTAAGCTTAAAGTTTTAATTTTAGAAGTCTACAGTCAGTATAAAATCTATAACCTTTAAAAACCAATCAGAACTATAATTATTTTTTAGTGTTTAAAAATAATTCAATCAATAAATGAATGACATAAACTCATAAATGGATTTTTCAGATTTTTTGAAAAAACTTTGAGTGTGATTGGAGATAAGGCTTTTAGAAGTTCAAAAGTTTTAAAATTAAGAATAATTTCTAAAGTTAATAGTTTTAGCAATCATATTTTTACTTTTCTAAAAATACTCGTCAGATTAATTGAAGCGAATGGCTGACGATTTAGTTTCTTAAGAAAAATAGCTTGTTTGTGGATTTGTGTTGCAGCGTTTGTGTCCGATAAGGAGGTGGTGATGGAGATGGACAAATGGGGGTTCTACCAGTGCAACCCTAGCGATCCCATGATGTAGTTGTTGTTTTCTTACTTAATGTCCTACTTAGATATTATATATTGTCTTCCTTGTCTCAATTTATCTATTTTATTTGTACAACAGTTCAAAGATCATTTAGGTTGACAAAGATATTGCATGTGCTTTGCTTCTGCCTCACACGAGACGGTTGCATGAACAACTGAAAAGAACGCTGAACCAATGGTTAGTCGTTATTCATTTTGTGTGCCTTTCTTAATAAACATTGTTATATAGGTAGACATTGTCTACTGTACAACTTTTATAGGAAAAAAAAAACTTTGTGGCAATATATTGCTGAATGTTTGATTACTTTTTAATTAAGAGCATCTTTTAATTAAGCTCTTACATGAGATTTTTATATATTAAGATATTGAAAAAAACAAAAAGTAAGAAAGAAAAAATAAAACCTATCTAATTTGAGAGGTTGTAGAAACTTATCTAAACACTTACTTTTCAATGATTGATTTAATTTTTTTTTTATATGAAAAAATTTAATTGTAAAAATAATAAATTAAAAATATTACCAATAATAGTGCTCTAAGAGTTTTGATGTTGTTCGTGTCTTATTAATAATGTTTGATGACTCTTTCATTAATCTTCCTTCGGTCCAATTAAGATTCAAATCTGATGTATACACTAAATATGTAATAATGATTTATCTGTTTTAGCTTATATTTGTATGTTTTTTTATTGTTTTTACTTCTTGTCTTTGTGTTTGCATTGATGAAGTGATTTTGACGTTTTTGTAATGGTGCAGTCTTCAAAAATATGTTTAGATATCTAATGAGTTTCTTACCAATCTACTATATGAAAGAGAAATAGCTCTATCCTGTGTGTGACAGGTGCACGCCAAAAATCTACTATATTAAAGAGAAATAGCTCTATCTTGTATGTGACACGTCAGCACGCCAAAAATGGACACCTGTCCCTAAAGATCAAAACGACGTTGTATTTTTTTTTTTTCACTTCCGTTGTATTTTAACTCGGAATTCTCTCTCCAGGAAACGACACGTCAGCTTTCAACTTTTAGACACCTGTCCTTTTGATGAAAACGACGTAGCAGGATCAAAATTTTCCAAACCTTCTCCTAATCGTCAAATTCTCGAATCCTTCTGTTCTCTTCGAAGATGGATGAGCCTTTTCCGGTCCACTTAATCCATATGGTAGCCGTCCTAACCTTCCATTTTGTACTCAGTCTCTC